>MOOC01000290.1:0-28411 GCA_023376865.1 Colletotrichum filicis
CACATCCGTGTCAATTTCACTCAACTCACAAGGTTTCTCACACTGTAGACTCACCAGGTCCAGTGACAGAGGTCGTGATAGCGGTGTCCTCCACATAGACGCCAGAGAAGTAGAAATCTTCATTGGTTCCCCCCCCAAGCCCTTGCAATCGCAATCTCAGATGCCAAAGGCGGCATTGAAGTGCCGGCGCGGGGAAGCCCTGTCCAACTAGTGATGAATTCGACATTCCTCCGAGCTCTAAACAGCTTTCTTCGCCCCTTGTTTGTCCTCTACAGACGACTCATCTCAGCTTATTCGGAAATTGTATAGCGAGCAGCCAGTCAGTCCCATGGTCTCAAGTCACATTATCAGAAGCTATTTCAATCCGCCTCCTCTTAGAACGCCTCGCCTCGGCAAGCCACTTTCACTTGAATTATCAACTCACCACAGAGGCGCAGGCGGCGCCGGCGCCCCGAACTCCTCCCCTCCCCCGATGCTTCCCCCGATGCAGGAACTCGTCCTTGGCCACACCCTGACTGACCTCCGAGTGCAACCTCGCAACACCCCCGGAATAACTTGGACTGAATACCACCCCTTTTCCCTCCCCGCCCGCCCCCGCAATCCCCGGATTTGCAGCAGTCCACAAGCGGGGTTTGGGGAGAGACCACCTCCCTATCCAAGTTCCTAGCAGAGCCGATCACCTAGCAACCGCTGCGCCGTACCGTGCCTGGCCGAATCTTGGAGGGGGATCTCGAGACAGTGACGTGGGTGTTCTGCAGTTGTCTCAAGACGGAACAGACAATTACGTGAGATGAACCGCTCTCGTCCGCTCATCGCTTGCTGGCCATGCGGCTGGGAAGTGACGGATAGGCCTGTCTACTTACAAGCTTCCCCGCAACTTTAAGCCAATGTCACATCGGTCGAGATGCCTCCATGTCCGAGTTGGCCTTGTGATCGGCCGAAATTTTGCGGGCCAGAGCGGAGGGAGGAACTTGGGGAGGTTTGGCCATTATATGTGCTCGTGTTAATCGACTAGGTCTTGGTGTGATATGGTATAGGCTGAGGAGCTGTCCGCCGTTGCGAGTGACTACTCTAGGCGGAAGCGTATGTCGGAGCCGGTCAATGGCCCAAGGAAATGCTAGCGGAGGTTGTCTGCTACCACTTAAAGGTTCGTCTCATGCTTTGGTCCCATGAAGAAACGTCTAGTTGGACGTCTCTAAGCCCAACTTTGAGGGGGGTTCATCCTTGGTCTGATGTGGTTCAAGTCAACGTGATGCCCTCCATGACTCTTCAACCCCCTTGCTGAGGTAAACAGACATACGTACAGCCACATCATCTGAATCAAGTTTCCCAACCTCCAAACGTCTGTCTCCCCCGTGGGTTCTCCATCCGGCAAAGTCGCCGATGTTGACCAGTTCCCTTTGGGGGACGTGACATCCGTCTGGGGTTGCTTTCCAATGCCGCGATGAACCATCTTGGCGAAAGCCTCCTCGCTTGCCCTCAACGGCCAACCCCGCTTGGAGCTTCGTCCACCCTCGTTGTTTTTCTTCGGCATCATGTGAAATTTGGAGATGCACTTCTAACGGTAAGCAAGAGGAGAGACATCGAAAAATATGGGAAAGGAAGAATGCGGGTAGTAGTTTGCGGGGTAGAGGACCATGATGGGCTCCTGACGTTGGCAAGGTATCGATGCAATGTAGGTTGAAAGAGTAAAGGATAGTCAGACAAGAGAAGGGACGGAAAACGATCTATATAAACCCATCGTCATCCCCAGATGTCGTGATCAACCCTTCCAATTGCACAACATCACCAGCTCAGATCACTTACACTACCAAGCCCATATTCACCCGTCTCAAAACGACCAATCAGTCAACATGCAGTTCACCACCGTCGCCGTCGCCTTCTTCGCCAGCCTCGTCGCTGCCCAGGACCTTTCCACCCTCCCCGACTGCGCGGTATGAGACACCTCATCTCCTCCAGTGCCCCCTTCGTTTTGTCTACCTCAAGACAGATATATAGACAGACGACTCTTGGTGTTTCCAAGTTCGAACCATGTGGCTAACGAGAAGAACCTATGATATCCAGCGTCCCTGCTTCGTCGACAACTTCCCCATCTCCGGCTGCACTGACCAGACCGACTTCGCCTGCATCTGCGCGTGAGTTCTTGCCCCTGTTTGGAACCCCTTCACGAGCCCATTCACTAATATGTGCTGGATACCACCTAGTTCCTCCGCGTACAACAGCGCCGTGACCACCTGCGTCCTAGGTGCCTGCGAGCTTACCGACGCGTAAGTGGACATTCCATTCCTCTCTATGCCTCTATCTCCCCGAATGGAGGCAGGGATCAAGCATTTCCGAATACTGACTCTTGGGCTCCTAGTCTTGCTGCCTCTTCCTGGGCTCAGGCCACCTGCGCCGCTGCTGGCGTTCCCATCTAGAGTGTGGAACTCGAACAAACTCCCACTTTCTGAAGCTAGCCACGGCTTCAAATCCGACTTGGAGGAGGTCATGAGTGGAAGGGAGATGGGGGAGGCAGGGGAGAAGTTTTTGTTGTGAAGTGTACATATTCAGTGTGTGGACCACAACTCCAACTTAGTACATATATGCGACGCAGAATGAGAAAAAACCATTGCTAGCAAATATCCGTTTCATTGATTGTGAGGCATGAAAAGCTGGATCTGAATGGCTGGTGTATCGAGGGTTGGGATTGGCAGGGGGAATGCCTTCATAGGCACGCAAAGGGGGATTGCTTTCCAACAAGCATCGTCCGTTGTAGTCGATGGCCGAGCGGTATGATTCTGGCTTTCGTTAGCTAGGGGTTGTACGTTGGCTCACGGTCCTACATAATGCCATGGATAGCTTATTTTTTTTGGTCCTTTTTTTTTTTTCGTTCATTGTGTATATTACCTCGTATTCACCATGATGTATCTAAACCCATACACTCACCACCCTTCTCAATGTCACACGCTATTTAGTTTCATCCGGCCAACTTATTTGGAAAATTGTTGTGAAAGAGAGACGGCGTTCTCGGGACTTCTTTTTTTGACTTCCTTGAAAATTGTGAGATTTGCTCAGGACCATGTTTATTCATGAGATGATGTAGTAACCTATGGCAGCTCATCGGGTCCTGAGGTGAGGAGAGGTATATCATCATGCTTGGATCTGGGATCCAGAAGGCCGGCACGCTGATGACAGCACCTTTGAGCACGTGCTTCGTCTTTCAACACGTCACAATCAAGGGAGATTGTCTGCTCTGCTTGGTTATACGCGAAGTTGTCAATGTCTACAAGTGGGGAGAAACGGCTCTCGGTCTAGATAACTGCGAAACATTGCCCTCTTAGCGATGTCGTTGGTAAGATATGGACACTTGCCTAGAAGACGACAGAGGCCATACAGATACGGAGCCCAGAATATGACAGAGATTCACCCCATGTATCACGGACGAGCAGCATAAAGTGGGAAAATATTCAGATCACATTTAGTGCGGGAAGCGCCTGTTATCGACAGTGATCTAGAATATCTCGTCTGAAGCTTCGGCCGTCTAATGGAGACAGAAAAAAAAGCATAAAAAATGAGCACAAGCATGCTCTAGCGAAAGCAGAAGCCCCATGTGACGAACCCGTAAACGCCAGTCATTAAAAGCTGATGTAAAGCTTTCTAGGATTTCATTGTTGCTCCATATTTGCCAAAGACCAAGTCTTCCTCATCGACGTGAGTCAAGGCTCGGTCTCGACGAGTCGAGACTTGGCCGCATGGAGCTGCTGGAGCTCCTGCGACGGCGCGCTCGCTGCTCGCCCGGGTCCGACGGCCGCAGTCCCGACGACTTTGCAAACATGTTCAAGATGTCGGTCAGCGAGATGACACCGGTCAGACGGCCGGAAAGATGGGCGCCTGGCATGGCCGCGGCAGGTACAACGTGCGAAACCTGAGTCGGGAGAGGCGACTGAGGCGCGGAACCAATGCCCGGCACCAGCACTGACGACGTTGTAGGCGCCAACAAGGGAGTAGCCGGTGCGGACGGAGACGGAGACGCCGATTCAACAACCCACATGCGATGAGACTGGGTGGCCACCAGCTTTGCTACAGTGTGCGCCAGCGTCGAGTACGGGTTCACGTAAAAGACCGGGAAAGAGTCGCGGCCGTGCTCGACGCCGCGCTCGCCTAGGATGACAGAGATGAAGTGCATGCAGGATTGCTTGAGCAATGGCGCGTCGGCGGCATTCGTCAGATGCTTGACGTCTACGGTTGAGATGTTTCCAACAACATTGTGGCCATTGTCAATAACAGCCACACTCGTCAGACCCTCGGCGTTCATGAGCGCCAGGGCGTCTCCTAGAATGCTGTCGGAGCTACAAAGCATTAGTTCATGTCGCAAGCTAGCAAGAGGAGAGTGTTCTTACTTGACGGAGACGATTTGCTGCGTGCCGATGCCGAGATCGCGCAACAGGACAGGGTATAATCTGTCGATGGCGGGAAAATTGATGCCTTCGTTCCAGAAGAACTCAATGACCTTGAGCTGAGTGAGGATGCCAATTACGTCGCCCGAGGGGTTTGTGACCAGAACGCGGTGGATGCCGCTGCCAAACACTTCGATGGCCCGTTCCAGTGTCTCATCAAAGGGCAAGGTGATGAGTGACTCCTTGCGGCAAAGCGGCTGGATATCTCGTAGGGCTATACGGGCTCCCGTCTGGGCCTTGTTCACGATTTCGTCGTACAGGGGTACCTGCTCCTCGTCGGGCCTGGCGAGTCCTACAACTACAAGAAGATATGTGTTTAGGTCATTGTAGTCAAATGTTGAAACAGCGGTTTTGGACGATGCATCTTCTCGGATCAGAACGACGTTGGACGGGCTGTGTTTGACAAGAGTCTACCACAGCGTTAGTAAAAGATACAAAGCACTTGAATAAAATGGGAGGGAGAACGCACCATCGAGGCCTCCTCAACACTGGTGTCCAGAGTAACCCATCTGAAGTCATCTTGGGCAACGAGCTCGTTGACCGAGATATCGCGCCAGTCGCGGCCTGCAAAGCGCGGGTTGGAGTGCTTGTTGGCGGCAGGTGGATGGTTGAGGAGATCCTGTACAGCAGCTTGGGTGAAAGAGGGATGTCGCTGGGCGCGAGGCGAGCCAGGCGCATTTCTCAGATTTTCGGCGAAGCTCTGACGATGGGTGTGGACGTGGGTGGTCTTGTGCAGGCTCGTCTGGGAGGGAGTTCGCTGAGGGACAGCAGGAGGTGAGGTTATGATGGCTTCGTCATTGTGTGCCCCGGACGTCGGTGTTGCGTCCATGACTTAATTCAATCGGGAGATGTTGGTGCAACCTAGTATGGGACGGTCTACTCGGGATGTTGTAGCAAGATGGGCAGAACGATCGAGGGCGGGGTTTCGATGGTGGTTGGCGACTTGCTATGTTGTTGCTGCAGTTTAGTGTCTTGCTGTCTAGAAGCTCGTGATGTTGGCTAAGCCTGAGTCTTCCTCAATGAGCGATGCCTTTTCACTTTGCAAAGCCGCTTCTTTTGTGGTGGCTGAGGGGATTGTTGACGAGGCGCCGAGAGATGAAGAAGTCAATGGTCGGCTGATTGCGCCCGAGAGCGACGGTTGCCCAGCCTGGGGCCGGGGAAGTTGCACCGCCTTACGTAGAGCTATGGATCGCAATTGAGGGGCTGCAGTGATCTGACGGATCCCAAGGTGGCAGGGGAGGCGAACTTGACATGCGCTTTCAACGGGGTGTTCCACGGCTCTCCTGGATATGGTATCCTATTGGTTGAAATGTGATTTGACTCGTGCAGAAGACGCTGAAGTCTTCGAACGTCGCGATGCTGGGATGATGGAGCAGCGAGATGGCAGTGTGGTTTGAACTATGTGTAAAAGGTCTCAAGAGAGTTCTGTTCCGGCAACAACCAACAACTCGACGACGACCAGACTGAGGCGGGGAAACAAAAAAGAAAAGAAGCAAGATGAGGGGTTGCAGCTACTGGACCTTACCTTAGGTACCTTAGCTAGGTACCTCCCTAAGGTAGTTACCTTCGCCTAAGGCGAGTGAAGCATCATGACAGGCGCTACGGAGGACGTTGGCAAAACTTAGCCACTACACAACGGGGTTACGTACCCCGGAGACGTAACCCCAGGGATGTATGTAAACAGCGCCGGCGGGGAGTTTTTGGGTGCTGAACGTTAGAATGGACTAAGGTTGTCTACACTAAGGTATGTACAAGTGTAGGCAAGGAATCTGTCCGCTACCCCTCCTTGGACAGGTATGTTGGCAGACCGGGTTCTCATTGGCTATGTCTTCTTCCCATACCCCATAAGCCAGATAACCTCCCCTTCCGCATACTTCGCTCAAATACATACCTGAAATATCTAGATGCATTCTGATCATGTTGGACTGGTGCATACCTATATCAGATGTAGGAAAGTTGAGACTCGGTCGCGACTAATGTTAATCACAGATGAAGGATTCTATGCAAGATCCATTCGCCGTTTCGTCTCTTTCTTGTCGGCAGCCACCTGCGGCCACCTTATGTAACTCCAGCACCATTGTAAGCAGTCGCTTACTTTTTGATTTGTGCCTGGGCCATGATATTTGTATTCAGACGGGCTTCGTATATTGTATGTGGCCGGATATCTCGCCGTACCGTCTTGACTTTCATCCAGAGAAAGGGCCGTCCCTTGATGCATCGCCCCTCATCTGTGACTAGGGAAATGTGTCCAAGCCTACTAACCTCAGGGACGCTGGTTGGCAGGCACAATGGTAGAAACAAAGTGCCTTGTCCGCAATACGGCATGTACAGCCATTTTTACTCGTCTTTCATGATAGGGCAGCCGGAAGCTTGGACGAAAATGTGAGTGCCTCAAGATAGGAAGCTCCTTGCTTGTAGAGAGCTTCTCGGCTTCATGCAACATATCTTGACATGGTGAAGCTTGCCAGCGGGCTTTTCTATCTTTGTGTTATTTCCTCGGCAGAGAATTTTCATGGCTTCTCATCATTTGTTCGCGTTCTACTGCTGTGGACAGGTTCCATCTTAGTGTTTGGCCAAGATGCTTTGATACTTACTGATTGTGTTTGGCAATTGGTAGGTGGGTTGATGCGAATTGAACACCAATGGAGTGGGATAGCTATCAGTCTACCTAATCAACGTGATGCTACCTTAGTAGTCAGATGATAAATCATAGACATTGCTCTTTTGAAATTGTATCGTCACCATGTCTCTTGGGTAGAGTTTGGCATTTTGGGGCATACCAGCCAACGGTTTACTTGGTAACAAACGGCTTGGAAAGAAGTCGATGAGTGTTGCTCTCTCTGCGCGTCTGCGTGCCTGTGCACTGGAGGGCCAGGTACCTTGATCAAACGTTGACCCTGTCGGTGGAGACCAATCTTCACATGCAACCACAGCCAGTCAAAAGCCCAATTTACTAACAAATTATTTTATACGTACACACGAAGCCCGTAAGGTACCGTTGGCACTTACACCGCAGAACCCCTCCCATCCGTCACCCCTCCTCCCCCTCCTCAAGCCGGGGCCAGGGCGGGCAGACCACAGACAGCCCAGGACAGCGCCTTTTCGTGCCTTGAGTTGCTGATAATGCCGCCCCGTACGTACCACCGCGGCACCACGGGTACAAACCTCGCAGCGACACCACCTCAACAAGGTAGGCACCAACTATGTAAGGTAGGCAAAGTGACCACGGACGGCCTGACGCCGGGCGGGAGGGACGTACAGGTGGAGCCCACCCTTTAGCAACAGCCCCGCCAAAAACCTGCCAAAATTATTGTCATTTTTTGCAGGTTTCCCCTCCACGACAGGAAGACCCGAAGAAGACCCCCAGTCCTGGTCCCTCACCATCGCGGGCTTGCTGCCTCACTTTTTTGACTCCCGCATGTTCCTTTGTTTTTTTTTCCCCTTCCCTTTCGACCCAAAAAAAAAAAAAACCTCCCTCCACCACCCGAACCGTGCCTCTTGAAGCACAAGAAAACTCGTTGCGATCAGTCCCTTCTTCCAGAAAACGACTGCATATACCCGCCCTCCTCCCTATCCTCGTCCGACACGCGTTCGCTTACTTTGGCGCACCAAGACTGGTAAAAAATAAAGGTCCAGAGACATTGGGCCACCGAAAAGGGTAAAAAAGTACCCCTCAGAACAAAACATAACCCGACGCCGACTCTTATCCGCCTCTCCCCCGCGTATACCCTACCTCTTTTTCGACAAGCTTTGCGCCCTCGACAACCTCACACCGCCCCGGCTGCGCTGTCTTGGGGCTGGTAATTAATTAATCTGCAAAAATCCAGCAGACGACTCGACAACAAACCACCACCATCTCCTCCCCGTCTCAGTCGCAAATATGTCTGTTCTCCCCCCAGACGTCCACGCAGAGCTCTCGCAGCTGCTGCAAGCTCTCCAATCTCCAGACAACTCGGTTCGATCGCAGGCCGAAGACCACCTTCAAAATAACTGGACAGCCACCCGACCCGAGGTTTTGTTGATGGGTCTTGCTGAGCAGATTCAAGTCGGATCTGATGCTTCGGTACGCTCTTCCACCCTGCAGCTCATGCCTCCGCCTCTACCTACCCTCGCCACTCCTGCGCATGTAAACACGCACGCTCTTCTGGCCTCCAGCTAACCGCGCCACTTTGCTCACCAGATACGCTCCTTTGCCGCCGTTATTTTCCGAAGAATCGCCTCCAAGAGCCGCAAGACTGACCGCGGCGAGTTGGTTGATATGTTTTTGTCCTTGTCTCAGGACCAGGCTGCCGTCATCCGCCAGAAGCTTCTCGAGAGCCTCGGTGGTGACTTCCAGCGTGCCGTGAGAAACAAGATCAGTGACGCTGTCGCTGAAGTCGCGAGGCAATACACCGAAAACAGTACGTCGACACCCACATTCTGTTTCTTCATGCTTTGGGACGTTCCGAGCCTAACACCATGGCAGATGATTCCTGGCCCGAGCTGCTGGGCGGTCTCTTCCAGCTTAGCATAGCGCCCGACGCCGAGAAGAGAGAGACGGCGTTCCGCGTCTTTGCCACGACTCCGGGTATTATTGAGAAGCAGCACGAGGACACGGTTATCCAGGCCTTCCAGAAGGGTTTCAAGGATGATTCCGTTCAGGTAGGAGAATTCCCATCCATTCGCCATCGATATCAAGCCGGTTGACTTTCATCAAGGTGCGTCTGGCCGCCATGGAGGCGTTTGCGGCCTTCTTCAGGAGCTTGGGAAAGAAGGCGCAGCCCAAGTACTACCCTCTTATTACCGATGTTCTCAACATCATGCCGCCTATCAAGGAAAGCCATGACTCTGAGGACCTTAGCAGCGCCCTTGTCGCTCTCATTGACATGGCCGAGACCGCGCCTAAGATGTTTAAGCCTCTCTTCGGCAACTTGGTCAAGTTCAGTATCTCCGTTATCCAGGACAAGGAGCTCGATAACCTTTGCCGCCAAAACGCTCTTGAGTTGATGGCCACTTTTGCCGACTACGCACCGTCACTGTGCCGCAAGGACGAGACCTACACAAACGATATGATCACACAGTGCCTCAGTCTCATGACTGACCTTGGCGAGGACGATGATGATGCGGCTGATTGGCTGTCATCTGACGATGTGAGTGATACTTTTGGTCTGTCCAGAATTTGCACCATTGGAGTACTGACACTTCTCTAGCTGGATCAAGAGGAAAGCGACCAGAACCACGTCGCTGGAGAGCAGTGCATGGACAGACTCGCCAACAAGCTTGGTGGCCAGACCATCCTGGCACCGACCTTCAACTGGCTTCCCCGCATGATGACCTCTATGGCCTGGAGAGATAGACATGCGGCTCTGATGGCCATTTCCGCCATCTCTGAAGGCTGCCGGGAGCTGATGATCGGTGAGCTCAGCCAGGTTCTCGATTTGGTTGTTCCTGCGCTCAAGGACCCGCACCCCCGTGTGCGCTGGGCTGGTTGTAACGCTCTTGGCCAGATGAGCACTGATTTCGCGCCCAAGATGCAGACCGACTACTACGACCGTGTTCTCAAGGCCATCATCCCGGTCCTTGACTCTCCCGAGGCTCGTGTCAAGTCGCACGCCGCTGCTGCCCTCGTCAACTTCTGCGAGGAGGCCGAGAAGTCCATTCTGGAGCCTTACCTCGACGAGCTCCTGTCTCACCTCTTCCAGCTGCTCCAGAACGAGAAGCGCTACGTCCAGGAGCAGGCTCTGTCGACCATCGCCACCATCGCCGACGCTGCTGAGGCTGCTTTCTCTAAGTACTACGATACCCTTATGCCTCTGTTGGTCAGCGTTTTGCAGAGAGAGAACGACAAGGAGTTCCGCCTTCTCCGCGCCAAGGCTATGGAGTGCGCTACACTGATCGCCCTGGCTGTCGGCAAGGAAAGACTTGGCCAAGATGCTATGACTCTCGTCCAGCTCCTTGCCTCCATTCAGCAAAACATCACCGATCCTGATGACCCTCAAGCGCAGTACCTGATGCACTGCTGGGGCCGCATGTGCAGAGTCCTCGGCCAGGAGTTCCTTCCCTTCCTGCCCAACGTCATGCCACCTCTTCTCGAGCTCGCCAGCGCCAAGGCCGACATTCAGCTCCTGGATGACGACGACCAGGTCGAGCAGATTCAGCAGGAGGATGGTTGGGAACTCGTCCCCCTTAAGGGCAAGATGATTGGAATCCGGACTAGCACGATGGAGGACAAGAACATGGCCATTGAGCTGCTTGTTGTGTACGCTCAGGTACTCGAGGGAAGCTTCGCCCCTTACGTGGCTGAGATCATGGAGAAGATTGCCCTCCCTGGTCTGGCCTTCTTCTTCCACGACCCCGTCAGATTCATCTCGGCCAAGTTGGTGCCTCAGCTTCTGAGCTCCTACAAGAAGACGTACGGTAGCCCATCAAATGAGCTCGCCGGGCTCTGGGCTGCGACTGTGGATAAGCTTCTCGAGGTGTTGACCGCGGAACCTGCGATTGATACTCTTGCCGAGATGTATCAGTGCTTCTACGAATCTGTCGAAGTCGTTGGCAAGGAGTGCCTCACCGCCGATCACCTCTCTCGCTTCATTGACTCAGTCCACTCTGCCATCGAAGACTACAAGGACCGTGTTGCCCAGCGTCTTGAGGACAAGGAGGGCCTCCCGGCTGAGGATGCAGAAGACGAAGCCGAGGACGTTTTGTTGGCCATCGAAGATGACCAGACCCTCTTGTCTGATATGAACAAGGCCTTCCACGCCATCTTCAAGAACCACGGTGCCGCCTTCCTCCCATCATGGGAGCGCCTGCTTCCCACGTACGAGGGCTTCCTCAAGTCGGAAGACCCTACCCAGCGCCAATGGGGTCTCTGCATCATGGACGATGTGCTGGAGTACTGCGGCACCGAAAGCCAAAAGTACGCCAACCTCATCACCCAGCCCCTGGTTGATGGTTGCAGGGACTCATCGCCCGCCATCCGCCAGGCCGCGGCCTACGGCATTGGTGTGGCAGCCCACCGCGGCGGTCTTCCTTGGGCTCAATTCCTGGGAGGCGCCCTGCCTTTCCTGTTCCAAGTGACGCAGGTTCCCGAGGCGCGGAGTGAGGACAACGTCTACGCAACGGAGAATGCTTGTGCTGCCATTGCCAAGATTCTTCACTTCAACGCCGGCTCAGTTCAGGACCCCAACAACATTGTGGCTCAGTGGATCGAGACTCTTCCCGTCACAAATGACGAGGAGGCCGCACCCTACGCCTACGCCTACCTGGCAGAATTGATTGACAAGTGAGTAAATCTCCAAGACGTGAGTAGTCAACTATGACTGATACTAATTTGTGAATTCAGGCAACATCCGGCTGTCGTTGGCCAGGCTGGCAAGATCTTTGTGCTCACTGCACAGGCTCTGGAGGCAGACTCTCTGGCAGGACAGACTGCAAGCCGCGTAGTATCCGCCATCAAGTCTCTTCTGTCCCAGGCAGGTGTGGACCCCACGCCGCTGCTTCAGCAATTCTCGCCCGAATCTCAAAGAGCGATCACCTCGTACTTTTCTTAGGAGATGAGTTTGCGCAGGAAATTCTGGGATGACGTGTTGCACACACCCGTAACGAAGAAGACGCGCTGGGGACGCCGCGGGCCGCTGTACTAGAAGAGAAGCAGTTGATGATACCACAAGCACCGAACGGTTAAGGGAGGGTCTATGAGGCACGAGAAACAGCGCTGGGCTTGGATAGCTGCTGAAGCAGTCTCGGAGCCAAGTTCCGGCGTAGGGCGATATCGGTGGTCAAAACAGAGGAAACAGCGAGGGGCGGACATTATTGTCAGGGGGTTTAGTTCTACTGAACCCTCGTTTTATCATTAAGCGGTCCCCTGTTCAGCGGCGCCATAAGTGATGGCAATACGATGATATAGAGAGGAGTGGTTGTTTTACGAATAGAAATTCACGCAGATGAGATATGCCCAATGTCTGGAAACATGACTCGAAAAGGATGAACACGCGTCAACCTGAATGAGCAGGTGTTAGTGTTTACTTTATCGTGAGGTATCACCGGGAAGGAACGGCGGAGTGACGTTAGAAACGAAAGACGATGGGGTTCGATGAAAGAGATGTCCCTCCTTGGCACCCGTGATCCGTTCGCCTTCCCAACCATGCCTGTCAGACCCAGTACACTGGCGTTGGTAAAGAAAAGTCCGAAGTAGGCTGAACGAGCTGAGCACCGGAAATGGCAATCTCGAAAGAAAAGTAGCGGCAACGCCTGACGCCCAAACGCCTTGGGTGGCGTACTTGGTTTGGAGGGGTCTCAGCTTCAGCTTCTTAGTCTAGGCAGGTTGGTAGTCTGTATACGATACTGAACGGTCTTACTCCTACCATCTCGGCCATATTCTTTTGAGGCTGGAGCCGAAAGCTGGAGCTAGGAAGCTCAAGTTGGAACGTGGCTATGGAATGGATGGCGTCTTTTACGTGCTGGGCTTGGGGTAGCTGAGATGGGGGGCGTATCGAACCATTTTTTGGGGACTTTACGGACGAAGCTTGAGTGAGTCACTCTGCTCTGCGTTGCCAGCCTTTTAGACTTGTCTTTCTATTCAACTCTTCCTCGGTATTCTGATCATTATCCTGTCCCGGGGTCAAAGGTACGCCCCCCCTTCCCCTCGTTCACGTCCGATATAATAGAATTTCTACCTGGAAACAAGCACATACGACCACACCCATCGGAGAATTCGGGATCCCGTCCGCTCTCCCATAGACAAGCCGATGAGGGCCAGATTAGTAGTTGAGTCGGTGACGATCAGCGAATACCTGGTGTTGTATGTTTTTATTTTTTTGACGTTTTTGTTCAGTGGCAGGTTTACTGGTGGGTTACGATGTTTGCTTGAAGAGCCACAGGACTGACAAAGCTGATTGGATACCTGATGACATCCTTCAGCGAGAAAGAAGGAGAAAAAAGGCAGGTAATGGAAAATTGCACATGGGCAAATGGGATTGCCATGTCTGTTCGCCACCCCTCCTTACTGGACCGAATGGCATGGGAAATCGGATATGGCGGGGTGGGTGGTTGGTGGTTCAGACTTACACCCTGGACCTCACTTGACATACACTTTAGATACACATAGGTGGTAGAGAAAGCCACCGGGAAGACTCCTCTTCTTACTTGGCTACGTATTAGCTCGGTTGGCCCGGTTCGTTAGTGAGATGTTTGACAGGTCTTGCTATCTCGGAAGTTCAAGGTCAAGTCGGACCGGGAGTCGGATGAGGTCGTTGCTTTTCTTCTTCTTCCTCTTCGTACTCCCATCGTTGGGGATGGCGGGGAGGCGGAGGAGGGGCACACGAAGGGGGAAAGCGTAATTCTGGTGTTACCGCGTTCTTTCTTCTCTTCTGCATCGATTGTGAGAATGCCATGCTGGGAACGGGGATCTGTGTGTCACTGTTACTCGGGAGATTGCTTGCTTCCTTCGTCGTCGTCGTCGTCGTCGTACAGAGAGACACAAAGACACGCATCACGCACGCCGCCGAGCTTTCGATTCCTACAGATGACTAGGTATATTCGGATCATACCCGGCCTGCGGGCCTCTACTAATGATTCACTGTTGTGCGAGGTGCTCTCGTGTTGCTCGTTAACGGTTCTCTTGCATTGTGGGTTTCCCGAGCTTTTCGTCAACCCCCGTCGGAAAGCGCACTTTGGTTTCAAGCTGTGGTCTGCTAACCAGAGGACATAGGTAGGGGCACGTCAGGTTCGCGGTTGGTGTTCAAAGACGGAGCGAGGGGAGATGCTAGTGATGCATGCCCGTTACGTTATCTTCAAGTGCGCGTGCCTCAGCTCGCTGCAAGGAGAAGGAATTGTCGGATTCGCATCCGTTTACGACGTCGGGCTTGGGCTGCCTAAAAGGTGATTGCTCTGTCTACTCCTCCAATACCCGAGAGAGGGTTCAAGCTCGTGGGCGCAGCATGGCTTGGTTCACGCGACGGAACATGGTTATATGAATGGTGTTGAGAAGCTCATCTGGATGATGAGAAGCGCTTCAGATTGGCGGATATCACTTCCAACAGAACTCGCAACATACAAAGTAAATCATTGAGGTATGCCATTCTTTTGCTGATCTTTACTGCTTTTGGGGGTATCTGGCTGGTGGGCGAGAGTCACATGGCAGACCACAGGTGGGCTGTCGAGTATGGTGCTTGCGGCGGTCGGCTGAGGTCTCATGTGGCGCCGAGACGCGGGCAGGCACGGCAAGACAGGTTCAGTCAGGAAAGAGGCAGAACTAGGTACTGCGTAAGGGCGTAAGGTTAGGTAGGTAGGCAGAGAGCTTGGGGCATCTATCTCAGCTTTGGGGTTAGAACGAGGCTGCTGCCGAGGGGACTGGCTGGCTTGCTGGCTGGCCAAAGTGGCTGCCGCCGAGTCAGGGGCCTTGTCAGCGATCTTTACGGCGGAGGGCAGGACGGGTAGATCGTGAATAAGCATCACGAAGGTTTTTTATGTGTGAGACGAGCGGGCGGGTGGTGGCATTGGCTGCAGGATGTTCGTGGTTAACCCGAGTTCGGGCCGCTGCCCCAAGGCCTGCCAGGCTATGCCAGGGTTTCTTTCCAGTCTCAGCGAAAGGGTTTTTTCAAAAAGCCGTGTATGGAGTACGCAGATGGATAGGGAGAGATCGAGGGCGCGTGGCAGAGTGCCAGAGAGGATCGATCGCCGATGACATGGGAAATCGAAAGTGGATGGATAGGAGACGGTGTCGATGCATATTTGGAAATGGAGAATGGGAGAAACCCTAGGTGCCGTGGTGCCCAGGTGTGCAGTCTCTACCTACGCTAGGGGAGGTGAAATGGGGAATGCACTTTGCTCAAGTTCTCTCCTCACATGATGGGTTTCCTGCTGAGCTACCTACTGCAGCAAGTGGTGCCGTAGTTGGCGGAAGAGAAAGATGGGATGGGACCAACGGTTCGTTTTGCTGCTCGAGCTTGGGTGCAATTGATGTTTGTTACTTTTGTGACACCGTAAATAGGCAGTGTATGAGTGCGGTGCGGAAGTGTTGGTTGCGAGCACGTCAGGAGTCAAGGGTGTCAAGGGGGTGGGAGACTTTCAGTGGGAGTTGGTGCCGCAGCTGTTTGGGTTGGTCTGGTGTCCCGGGTATGTGTGTGTGAGTGTCGGTACAATGTAAGGCTGTCCAAGGCGGCAAGGCCCCAGGAGAAATGACGAAATGGATTTCTGCTGGGGAAAAGTCAACTCTGTCCGTGCTTGTCCCGCTCGCAGGCCCATCCCTGTTCCTATGCTGCTGCGTACGTTGAGTGCCGTTTTCAGTATCTGGAAGATGGTGGCCTAGGCACCTGTTGAAGTTGGGTCAGATAACATGTGGTTGTAAGGCACTTTAGGGATAGAAGTAACAAAGTAACGTAGGGATTCAACAAGCCGATATGCTGTGTACGCAGTAGATGCAAGTTGGCAAGGTTGGATGGGACAAGTAATGCTCATCTGTCGGGAATCATGGAAAACATGGGAAAGTGTGGCGGCCCGTTGATTGGTCGGAGGAACATGGAATCAAGACAGGTACACAGTACGTATCCTCCTTCTGTCGCCTCTCCCTCCATTCAGCGTCCAGCCTGGATGCAAGGGTGGGGTCCTCCCTCTCCACCTGAGAGGTACTTCCATACAACCTACACATTGGTCCAGACCTGGATATAAGATGATGTATATTACGCGTAGTGACGCCCAGCACCCCCCATATGATGACGAAAGAGGTTTCTCTCGAGCACGATTGGCGTTATCCTGTGGCATGGCGGGCGCATAAGGTACCTTACTTAGCATTCCATTTGCTGCTGGCATTCTTCAGACGCACCTCTTGAGTGTTGGGGACTCTTGGGAGAAGCCTTGGGGGCCATGGGGGATGGATGCCCTGTTCCCACGACATGCTGCATGCCATGCACCAAAACTAAGGTACGGACACCTACCCGCGTCCCGTCAGCCACGGGCAGCATCTTCAACATTCCACCCGACTCTGCCACGGCCGAGAAATCGGAACACCACAGATCCACGGCGGATCGCAGCTTCTTGACCGGCCTATTTCCATTCAATTCGTCTTCACCACCCACCTCAGCTAGCCGCAGTCTTCAAACTCCAGACAGTCTCTGACTTCACTCAGCATGGTGCTGCCATGCGCAATCCATGCGTGTTAAATCTCTCCCACCGGCTCTGTTCCGGACTCACTCACATAGGGCATATCGCTCGGCACATCATTCCTGTTATGGGATTATCTGGGCCTTCTTCTTCTCTGGCCCATCGCCATCACGTGCCCGGTGAAACCAAGGTAGTACCGTAGTACGGATACGGTGAAGGCCAAGAACCGAGGAGAAGGACAGAGAACGGGGCCTGGAGTCGTACAACCTTACAGTACTTGGTCTATAGGGGTAAGTTTAAACTCCCTACCAGGTAGCGTGGGTCTGGCCAGGGTAGAGCAGTGACTCTCAATAGCCAAATTTGTGTTCGACGTGCACAAGAATCTCGAAAGTAATACTGCTGATGTAATCTCGAAAAGCACGGGCGAAGATACCTGACAAGGGGGTTAAACTTTGGCCTGATACCGTAGTACATAGTTACTTACTGCGTACTGCGTTCTGTAAACTGCCCGGTGGGTGACTGGGCACACTGGAATCAACCACCGAGAACGTCCATCAAACTCCATCTTCCCTCCCCGCAACAAAGCCAATCTGGGTCCTCCCACGACTGTTTCTCACGTCTGCTCCCACCACCTCCGGCCTCCGCATCCACCGACGTCCAATTCTTCGACACAACAAGACTCGACATCAACAGCCCCACGACGACATCTCTGCCAACGCGCAGCATACCGCATTTCTGCCTCGCCAAAACCAAGCGACCACTGCGCTCGACGCCATTATCCCGCTCTTCACCAACCCCGAAAACCCGGCCACCGATACTCATCTGGCCGACGTTCAATTGCCGGCACCCTAACCTGCTTTTCCCGCAGCACACGACGGCCTCCCCCTCACAACTCCTACAATACGTGTACTGGTCCATGACAGGAGGACGAGGATTGTGACGCGATATCGCACCCCCGACCGTATGCACCGGTGGCACTATTTAAGCCGGCGCCTCGGGAGAGAAAAGTACAAGTTGGACGGCTGAACGAACCACCCACTGGTTGCGACTCGACAACGCTCGACGACTTCTTGCACCCCACCACCACTATCGACCGATACGAGACGACACGACGACTAGCCCACCATCAACGACAAGGTCCTTGGGACACCGATGCGATCGCCATGGAGGCCTTCTACCCGCAGCTCACTCCCCAAGAGCTGCAGCGACAGATGTCGCAACAGTCTCAGCAACGCCAGATGCAGAGCCAAGGCCAAGGAGGCGGCCACGGCTACCACCAAATGAACCAAGGTCATGGCATGGCAATGATGGGTGGCAACGGCGACTCGCTCGACGACATTATCAACAGTAACAACCATGAACTGCAACGGCGCCGCAGCATACACCAACCATACATGCCCTCAAACCAAAACAACCAAAACGCCGGCGCCGACAGGAGGATGTCCATGATGGAGTTCGGCGCTGATGACAACCAGATGCTCAACTATCCCTTCCAAAACCCGACCATGAACGGCGAATTCTCTAATATGGCCGGCCACATGGGCAACGCCATGAATGGCGGCATGGACGGTGGCATGACGAATAACGGAGGGATGGGCAACAGTGTTCCCGGCAATATTTCCATACCTGGAGGCATGGAGGCGTACGCTACCCAAGACGGACTGCAGATGTCGCCGACAAATGCATTCACCACCTTTTCTCCCGATATGATAAGTTCAATGATGCCTCCGGCGTACGCCAACATGGGTATGCCGACTACGTCAAGTATGAATATGTACGGCCAGACATCCATGGCCAACGCTTTTCCGAGCCCTCTCAACACGACCGCCAACGACATGACCATGGATCTGGGAGCCGATGAAACATCCGGAACAGCACCACAGTCTGCCCTCGACACGCCATTAGATATCGACAACGCCGACAACGAGGCTTTGAGTATGGGCCAGCAATACCAAACGCCGGCAGACAACTCGAACAGACCAATTGCCCAAGTGCCCAAATTCGGCTCTGTTTCAAGCGGTCCTCAGACAACTCCGTCAACATTATCTCGCGAGGTGTCAACCAACTCTGGTCAGACTTCTTCGCAGTCCCCCAATAACCAATCATCATCCATGGCAACGAGCCAGACAGCAGCCTCTGCTGCACCTGCCGCAACCGCAGAGACCACTCCCGCCATGGGACCTCAAACACCTCGTGCAGAGTCCAAAGAGAAGAACGTCTACTCAAAGAGCGGCTTCGATATGATGCGCGCGTTATGGTACGTCGCTACAAGAAAGGACCCCGAGATTCACCTTGGCGCCGTGGACATGTCCTGCGCATTTGTGGTCTGTGACGTCTCACTGAATGACTGCCCGATTATCTACGTTTCCGATAACTTCCAGAACTTGACGGGTTACAGCCGTCATGAAATTGTCGGCCAAAATTGTCGGTTCCTGCAAGCTCCCGATGCCAAGGTCGAAGCTGGCTCGAAGCGTGAATTCGTGGACGATGCGTCAGTCTACAATCTCAAAAAGAAGATAGCAGAAGGCCGCGAGGTTCAGCAAAGTTTGATCAACTATCGCAAGGGCGGCAAGCCTTTCCTGAATCTTTTGACAATGATTCCGATCCCGTGGGACGACCCCAACGAGGTGCGGTTCTTCGTTGGCTTTCAAATCGATCTCGTCGAATGCCCAGATGCCATCTCTCAGGGCCAGGACGCAGGCGGTGTCAAGGTCAACTACAAACATAGCGACATTGGCCAGTACATTTGGACACCCCCGAATCAAAACACTGTCGAGGCCGAAAATGGACAGACGCTGGGTGTTGACGACGTGTCTACCCTGCTACAGCAATTCAACCCCAAGGGTGTGGTGTCTGACTGGCACAAGCAGTCTTGGGACAAGATGCTTCTCGAAAATACCGACGACGTTGTCCACGTTCTTTCCCTTAAAGGGCTGTTCCTCTACCTATCACCTTCTTGCAAGAGGGTCTTGGAGTACGACGCGACAGAGCTGGTGGGCAATTCCCTTTCGACCGTATGTCACCCGTCCGATATTGTGCCCGTTACCCGTGAACTCAAAGACGCCACGGCGGGCAATTCGGTCAACATTGTCTTCCGCATAAGGCGGAAGCAAAGTGGCTACACGTGGTTCGAAAGCCACGGCTCATTATTCTTCGAGCACGGAAAAGGTAGAAAATGTATCATTCTGGTAGGGAGAAAACGACCCGTTTTCGCATTGAGCCGGCGAGACCTCGAAGCGCACGGAGGTATTGGCGACAGCGAATTATGGACCAAGATTTCGGTATCCGGCATGTTTCTCTTCGTGTCTTCTAACATTCGGTCTTTGCTCGACTTGCAGCCAGACACCCTGATAGGCACCAGCATGCAGGAGCTCATGCGCAGAGAGAGTCGTGCCGAATTTGGCCGAGCGATCGAAAAGGCAAGGAGAGGCAAAATAGTGACATGCAAACATGAGGTTCACAACAGGAGAGGACAGGTACTTCAGGCACAAACCATTTTGTATCCTGGAGATGCCTCAGATGGTCAGAAGCCCACGTTCTTATTGGCGCAGACCAAACTTCTCAAAGCATCGTCGAGGAGCATCGCACCGGCGGCTACACCCCCAGGAAGCGTCAAATCAACCTCTCAGGTCAACCAGAATGTGCAACTCGCAACACAGAGCACCGATCTTGCAAAGGCCGGGCCGATGTCACTACCGGGCGGGCAAGCGATACACGGCTCGCAGGATGCTGCTCTAGCCTCGGACGACAACATTTTCGACGAGCTGCGAACGACAAAGTGCTCCAGCTGGCAATTCGAGCTCCGCCAGATGGAGAAGGTCAATAGGATCCTTGCTGAAGAGCTGGGTGGCCTATTATCGAATAAGAAGAAGAGAAAGAGGAGAAAGGGAGTAGGCAATGTCGTCCGCGACTGCGCCAACTGCCATACGCGCAATACGCCCGAGTGGCGACGAGGTCCTAGTGGTCAAAGAGACCTCTGCAACAGCTGCGGTTTACGCTGGGCAAAGCAGGTGAGAAGCGCCGAGCCCTCTGTAGTAAGCCGAGTGGAGGACGACGATATTAATCAGGATTAGGTTGGACGGGTTTCACCGCGCAATTCGTCTCGAGGAGGCGCAAACACCAGCGCAGACGCACTCAGTAAGAAGTCGAACTCGCCCATACACTCGTCCCAGCTCCAAAACGAAGTCAAGGCCAGCAGCAGCACGCCAGCAAGACCTAGCGACAGTTCGGGGAATGGCACACCTGCCACGTCTGTTTCCGTCTCCAAAAGTCACCAAGGCATGCCTCCACCAAGTCAGCCTCTTCTCGAAGGCGGTAGTGGCGGCGGAATGACATCCATACGAGAATAACGAGAGAGCGACAATGGTCACTCATCCATCTATCTATCTTATGCGCAACTCACATACTATCGGTCCAAGCACACGCCCTTTCTGTCGAGATACCATTATACTTTCGTTTCCCGAGGTCTTGTGGCGATGGCCTGGTAATACCTAGTGCCCAGATGCGGCACCAACAAAGACGGTTGATATCACCACGGCGATTTTTTCTTGAACATTTCTAGGAACTTTGACATTTTCTCTACGTAAGATACACGAGGCGTCATGGACGGGGGATCAGAACGCAAATCTATTTTATTCGGGTGATGATCAGTTACTTGCTGTTACGGCCGGAACTGACCAGCTTGCGATACCACACCGACATCATTTTGGGTAGATTGGCATCATGAGTTTCTACCTCTTGGAGGTGGGAAAGGACGGCAAAAGAAAAGCAGCCCTTCCTGTACCCCGGTGGTCGGTTATCTGGTCTGAGATCTTTCTATATAGGAGGTGCTGGCTAAGGATGATTTTTGCGGAGCGGAATGGACTTAGAAAAGAAGCGATCAAGCATTTATGAAAGGCCGGATTGGTTGGAAGCCTTCTTCGTCTTTTGTCTGTATTCTTTCACACCTTCCCTTCTACGTATGAAGTACTCGTCGGGATGAACCCGCTTGATGCCATTGGTGGTGGGTGATTGAGGCAGGTGAGAGACGGGTGATGGATGCTAATCGTTGGCCATCGGCCTTGGTATTAGCCATTTTATATGAAACGGAATGTAGCTGAATGAGACATACCCCATGGATTTTGTTTGTATGAAGACTTGTGTTTGTCTGTCGTGGACGTGATGATTTGATTACCGAAAGTGAGCTCCATACTTCAGTATGACGAGCATTGCCCCAATTCTTAGTCTAATTACTGATATGATGCTTTCTACCCGCCTGTTCAAGGCGCTGACGATGGTTCAGTTTTGCTGCGTCGTATCGACCTCAAAACATGAAGTAAGTGATGACCGGTCGTTTATCTTGCACCAACTAACGCGTGTAAGATGAAATGGTTATATTGTTGGGCCCGATCCATTACTTGCCATGGGGCGTTACCCACGAAACGGTCTTTGGGTGTATGAACAAAAAGCTTGATCTGTATCGTCGAGAATGCTTCTACACTAAGGTGAAACATTCTCATTTTCGATTCTGCTTTCTTAGATGCCATGCCAGACTACTTGGAGACGAACGTTGACAGAAATGTCTCGATATATTCAACCACGACCGGCCGACTACAATTACAGGCTTGATCACACTGAACAAAAGGAAAGCAAGAAATGGAAACAGGAAAATACAAGCCCAATACAACACCAAACAATGACGGCGAACCTCGCTCACCACACTTATAAAATTCATCAAACACCGTCCTTCCCCATTTCCCCCTCTCTACCCCCGTCGTTCCCTCCATGCCTCCCACCATCACCCCTCTCCCAAAACCTCTCCATCCCGCGATCCCTCCCCTTCACCAACCCCCTCACATCAAACGGATCAACAACAGTCACCCAAAACGCCCTCGGGTCCTTCCAACCCGGCCCTTCCACCTCGGTGACCCCGTCCGGGGCAAGGTACACCGTATACCGCTCTGGCAAATACCGCCTCGGATGCCTGACATTAAACATGCAGACGTTGGCCAGCATCAGGCTCGCCTCGAAGACGTAAAAGAACCACTCGTAGCGTATCGCGGGGGGTACATCGCCCTCTTTCGTCTGCGCGTCGAACCGGACCCGAGCGAGGCTGAAGTATTCTACGACGCGGAACAACGTCCTCGCGGAGATGAGCACGACGCTGGTGTAGAGCGTCACCATCGGGCCCTTTACGCCGCGTGCGGACGCTACGCCGGCGGCGACGCACCGCCGGTGGAAGACGACGGCGAGAGCTGTGAAGGAGGCGAGGACGAAGATTTGGAGGAGCAGGCTTGTCTTGATGAGGGCGTGGCCTGTTTCTAGTTCGCGCTGGGTGAGGGATTGGTTTGCGGAGTAAGACGCGCCCCACCCGTTCAGGGCTTCGACGATGCTGGAGAAGAAGGCGAAGGTTGTGAGGACGCGGCCTGGGTGGAGGGGGGAGGCGTAGGGGGCGTAGTAGAGGATGCGGCCTAGGATGTTGTAGTTTGCTAGTTCGAGGAGGGGTCTTGGGAGAAGGCGGGTGAGTTGAGGGTTCCTCTTTTCGTTTTCCTTTTCGCTCATTGTGGGATTTGTGGATTTGAGAAGAACGGTGGTTACTTACGGAGCTGCGTAGATGAGGCACACGCTCGCGATGAAGATGTCGAGGTCGTCGTAGTGCCACGCGCCGTAGGTGCGGACGGCGAAGCCGGCTGCGAAGAGGAGGCAGCAGAAGGAGAACAGGGCGGTGACTTTGAAGAACCTGTAGTGACTGGATCCCACATCAGCTGTCAGTCAGGGAAAATGCCGCTCTTCCTTTCAGATTGGAGTTGGGTTCGTTTGCTTTCAGGATTGGACCGAGCACACTGTATTGGAATAGACTTACTAGCTCTGCCAAAAGTGCAGTGTACCAGAGGCGGCAAACGCTACGGCGAAGAAGATGGGTGCTGCTTTGTTTGGGGCGTAGAAGTAGTAGCTCCCGTCGACTTTTGGATTTCTTGTAAGTAAAGGGGGACCTGCTAGGGGGGGTTATTCATTCTTACCATACGTGCCGCCCTCCATGTTTGTTCCACTGTTCCCCAAGCCTGACCAGTTTCTAGGAGTTTCTCGTTTTTCAGTTGATAGAGAACCAGTTGTAAGTAAATTCCGAGGAGTTGGGACTTTTCATAGCACTTAGAAACCGGGTTGTAGTATTAGAGTCCCGGAGGATATAACCTGTTGAAGAGGATTTCCGTCCCACGTTCATTTATACATTTATCAACATCAGGCATCACACACACTTGTACAAACAGACCGTTTCGTCCGTCAGCAGAAAAATATGCACTTCCACATTCGGTGATCTTCCAATTGCCCACTTCTTCGGTATCCTGAATACCTCGAAACCGTAACCCGACGAATACGCTCGCCAAGCACCCCACACCTACACACCACTCTTATCACCACACGCTTTTCTCCCCCAGACAAAAAAATGCACCTCCCCCCTTTCTGGGCTTTCCCATATGCCCCCTCCTTGCCGTCCCGTAAACCCCCCGACCCCACCCCCCAGAAGCACCCCCCCCCCCCCCCCCCCCCCCCCCCCCCCCCAAAGATCAGCCTCACGAGGCGTCGCCATCAACCAATCGCATCCATCCCTCAAATACGAAGCGCGCGCAGAAAGATGACCCGACTGACAACACCTCGAACGCCCCACGAAAGAGCTAAGCTTCAACAATGTCGCAGTCTCGTTCTTGATTCTTCGACAACGGTGGGGGGCGTTTTTCAAATCGCCAAAGATTCGAGGTGCCTGAATCAGCCAAAGACGCAGCCCAGCCTAAGAGCCAAGTGCATGCCCGGTAGGTAGGCCCTTGTCAGCTGTCATCCCGTCGTATATCTCGTGTGTTTGATCTTCATTGGGTTTCGTGGCCCTTCCCAGTCTTTTGGTACAGTCTGGTCGATAATCCGGAAGATGTACCCGATGCTGTCGGCTCGACGGTGACTAACCGGCTCGTTGGGGATTCTATGAGCAATACGGCACGCAGGGCTCTGCAAAGATGACCCCACGAGACTGCCTAAGCCTCTCGAGTCCATTCTTCTCATAGGTTAACGTTCCGAGGACCAAGTGTGGCTGCTTACACTCATGAGCAATGCACGCAGGGCACTGTAACAAGCTCTTGAAATCGTGAAATGAATTCATTCCTGAATAGTACCTGGCGGGGCCAGCGTACTGGACTAAATGCCTCGTAATGCCAATCAAAAAGTGGCCAAAAATCCTTCAAGTGCCCTCCTATCCCTTTCCACCGTTCCCAAAAGTGTTTATACATCAGAGAAAGAATCAGGACCCAACGTGAATGTGATGCCACACATTGCCGGGATATCTGCACGCGCGGAAACCTCTCCAGGATCCGAGACCCGTTTCGTGTAGCTTGCTTCCTTTACTCTCTCCAAAAAGAAAACGCCCAAAAAAGTTTCCATCCTAGATGCAGTTCCTGGCGATTAAAAACATACAGTAGTCATACATGAAATCATTACAGACTGATGCCTCCTGGGGTCTCATCAGTCAACCTCCCACCCGCGACCCGTTCCGTTCGCGTTGTCGGTGGCCTCGTCATTCTCGCCGTCGTCGGTGCCAATCACGCTATTCGCACGCGATGACTCGACTTGGCTGAGATAATAATCGTCGTTCTCGCCCCAGCTATCGTACTCGTCGTCAGAGTAGTCCCACTGCACGGGGATCGTCTCGCCGCCCTCGCCGAACCCGAACATCATACCGCGCCACTGCCCGGCGGCGATCTTAGCAGCCACCTGGAGCATCAGCGCAATGAGATGACTCGGCGGACCCAGAAGAACCTCGCAGGTCTTGGATACGATGGCCATGGGAAGTCTGCGGACGAGTTCCAGGCGGCTTCTCAGGGGGTGGTACCTGGCCTGGGTACTCGTGGGCGCAAAAAGGTTGGCCGCCGTCGGCAGAGGGGAGAGCGCTCTGCGGCCGACGGAGATGCTGCTGGTGGTTGATCTGTGTCGAATGTACGGGCGACGCACGACAGCTGTAGTTGCTGCTTCGTCCTCGGAAAGAGCAACCTTGTCAGGCTGCTCAACCACCTCAGACACCATGTCTGGCGCAGTAGCAGCGCTCTCCAACGAGCTGTCGTCGGTCAGAGACGAAGTCGCATCCCAAGTTCGCCGAGTCTCCGGTGTCACAGTCAGATCGGAAATGTCGCGGTAGTGCCAAGGCTTCTTAGGAATAAGAATATTGTCGTGAGGGTATGGGAACCTCGTTGGGGACACGTCTGAGGCAGGAGATCTTGGGACAGGCGTAATTGGCGATTGAGCGGGCGAGTGCCATGACTTTGAGCTGTGGAACGAATCTGTAGATCCAGTTGGTGAAGTTGCTTCATCCAGAATCGGAGTCGATCTCATGGCCGACTTTGACGGTGGCGAGGTAACAAGGGTCAATTGTGGGGGAACCAGAGCCCTGCCGGCTCTGAATCCGCGAAGCTTCTTTCTTCTGCTACCCACAACCCCACTGCCTTCGAGAACTGTCTCTTCGTCTGTCGCGGACTGTGATTCGCTGCTTGACCCATTCCCGCTGGTATTCCTCGTCTCTATCGCTGACTTCTCGCCAACAGCCTCGGGCTCAGCGACAGGTTTAGTGGCCGGCGTAGACTCGGGAACCGCAGCGGCCATCTTGATCTCGTAGTTCCGGATCACGTCATAAATGTTAGTGGGCGTCGGTGTGCTTGCCTCAGCCGACAGAGGTGTTTTGGGCAATGCCTCCACAGTGACGAGCTGTTCCTTGATGTCGTTTGGCAGCCTATGACCAGTCACTGGCCGCTCAACGGTCACCAGAGTCTCCACCTGGGTGTCTGTCTTGCTTTCCTTTGGCTGGGTCAATGAGTCGTCGACTTTGATGGAAACTTGGGGAACCTCAGGGCCCTGGGTGTCCTCTTCGCGATCGACCATCTCCGTCGAAGGTACTGTCACAGGTGCTTGTAGCGGTGCGGCATGCAATGCTGGTGAGACCGCAGCGGCAGTCACCTCTTCGCCAGCGTTGCTTTGTGCATCAATACCGCCAATGTCACCATTCGTAACTTGAACTCCTGGTGACTTTGCTGATGGCTCCTCGGCGGGAACCGTCAGATCTTTTCGGCAAACCTCATCTTCGGGCTCCTCTTCCTCGGCGATTGAGTCCTCAAATGTGGCTTCTTCGTGACTCCCCTTTGGCTCCGTCTTTTCCATCTTGACCACGTCACACGTAGGACCTTCCTCATCGGTCACCTCTTGAGCCATGTTGTTGCTAGCGATATTGCGGGTTACCTCCGCTCCGCGCTTCGGAATCTTCAATTCTGTCGCAACGGCTGGTCTCTCGGCCGTGGGAGTCAGCGCGGCATCCGTGGGCTCTGCCGCTTTCGATATCTCGGCACTCGGATCACGGGATCTTGAGCTTGAGTGAAAGTCATTGCTGATAGTGGAGAGCCGGCGTTGCTCGCTTCGGCCGCGGAGGGAAGATGTCGAAGCTCTCCTGCCAGTATTTGGCGTCAAAGCTTTTGGCGTCGGTGATACCTCGACTTCGTGAGCTGGGGTCGAAAGGACGGGTAGGGCTCGTTTAACCGGGGGTGTCCATGGTCGCTTTTTCACGGGTGTCTTTGGTTTCTCGGGGAGGATGACCGTGAAGGACCGTTTGAAAGGGCATTCCGTCTTCTCGAATTGCAATATTTGATCCCAGACACCCTTCAGTGCCGCAGCCAGTTCCTGTTCATCGGCGTTGGTGACGGGAATCTCAATCCTCCAGTAATTGGGTCGGCGAATTTGTAGGACGAATTTGCTAGAGTCTTCGGCGAGGGCCCAGCATTGGCTTTTGGGTAACATTGGCTGCAGAGCAGAGCCGCAGTTCAAGAAGGCGACGGATCCTGTACGGTATA
This sequence comes from Colletotrichum filicis, assembly GCA_023376865.1. NCBI lineage: Eukaryota > Fungi > Ascomycota > Sordariomycetes > Glomerellales > Glomerellaceae > Colletotrichum > Colletotrichum filicis. Next base: position 27,368 of record MOOC01000290.1, read on the forward strand.
TTCGGAACGGCCCTATTGGGATGGCCCCCAATCAGCAATGGCCATGAGAACGTTGATGGACTTGCGCAACTTACCAATGGCAATCGTCCTCTCAAGCTGCGAGTGGGCAGACAAAGAGCCGGGCTCATCTGAAGGGCCGCGACCTGGACTCCGAGCTCGGCCTCTGGATGCAGCAGCGAATGCTACGATCTTGACATTTGGGTGGTTGTATAGTGTCTCGACTAGGCCACCAGCCGATGTGGACGGTGCCGGGCGTGACATGTGTGCTGGTATCGGGGCAGTTGCGACGCGGCGAGGAGCCGGATAGGCAGGGCGTAGAGATTCCATCGCGGTATTCCTAGGGAAAGGGAGAGTGTGGCAGCTCGGCCAGGGGAGAGCAGTGTCGTCAAGTACGTGCGGGAACTATCAGCTGACGGGCGAGTGCTACGAGTCGGACCTGGGTCATGTCGGAACTGACACCGAGTACATGACAGGCCTTGAGAGGAGGAAGTTGTCGTCGGTGGTGACGTTCGTTGGGCGTTATCGATTTGCGTCGCGTAGGTTTAGCGCGCCGGCCTTGGTCGAAAGAATAGGGTGGTGCAAATCGGAAGCGAAAGACTGATATGCTGGCCGTAGCAAGGGGGTAAATTTTGAGGGACCCGAGAAACGGACAAACAAACGGGCTTGATGCAGCGGCGCGGAAGGACGTGGACCCCCTTTTGAGCCGAGCGAGAATCGGCAACCTAGGTAGAAAATAAAATGTCTTGCTCCGGTCTCAGTACCCTTCAGATGAAGAAGAAACACTTGTGCCACCACACGATGGGTAACGAATGGAAGGGAAGAAGAAGATGGGTGTGTAAGACACCACCCCACACGACGGATCACCCCCTACGACGGATCACCCAATTCGGCCACATTCAGCCAAAACCGCTATTCCATATATATATATAAATAATTAAAGAATAAATATTTTAAAAAATACACAAGCTATAAAAAATATAATTAGTATAGAAAAATATTTTAAAAAATTATTTTTATATTATATTATATAATAATATTAGATTT
>MOOC01000291.1:0-28137 GCA_023376865.1 Colletotrichum filicis
AAAAAATAGAATTTTATTTTATTAAATTCGTCCTTTTATTTACTTTTATATCCGCTATTTAAAGGATCTTCCCTTACTATTTATAAAAAAAAGCCTACTTATTAAGAGCTTTTATTACTTTTTATTTATTTAGCCTCGTATATTCTCTAGAGGCTAACGGTATAAAAAAAGAGTAATTAATATTATCGATTTTATTATAATTTAATTCGTTAGTATAAGGGGTAAGATCTTTTTTATTTTTTAAATTTCTTATAGGGAGTGGATACTCTAGGCCGCTATTTTAGTTACTATTACTAAGTTCCGTACCCCCAGATTTACCCTTATATATAATAAAGAATTAGCTAAACTAGTAAGGGCTAGTTTTATTATTTACTACCCTTAACTTTTTATATTATTTATACGATTTAGTACGTTCTTTTTTAAAGTAGTTACTTAACTAATATCTATCCTTTTTATAAATAAAGTATTACTTCTTTTATTACCCTACTCGCGAGTTAAATCTTTATTTATTTAATAAATCTAGGCTTTTTTATTAGTAATTATTATACCTAGTCTCTCTCTCCTTTTTATTATATATTTAGTTAACTTAATATTATTAATAAGAACTATTATATACTTAGAAATAGGTTTAGTATAATATTCTTATTTTAATATTAAAGCTAGATCTTAGTCTTAAGTAGAGCGTTTTATAATTTTTAAGTACTTAGTAAAGGGTTATTTTTACCTTTAGTACGCGCTAAACTATAATATAAAAATACCTAACTTTTTACTTATTAGTCCCCTTATTTAACTAGATTTTTATTAACTTATTAATTTAATTAATAAGCTCTTCGAGGATTTTTATTTATAATTTACTTTTTATTATCTTAGTTATAAATATAAAAAAAATTACTTATAGCTTAAATAGGAGCTTTAGATTCTTATTATAAGTCTTAAAGCGGCTTTAGATTATATTAATAATATTAAAAAAGTCGTTCTAATTAAGATTACGTATTACTTTATAATAATAATTAAAGGCTTTACTTATGAGTACGATATTAATTACTAAATAATATTAGTGTTCCCTAATCCTAACTTTTTTATAGTAATTATAAAATATCGTTAAGGTTTTTTATAAAACCTCGTACTTCCCCCTAGAGTATAATTTCTCTTTTAAAAAGATCTTTTTAAAATCTATAAATTACCTCGTATTTATTACTATATTTTTAATATTTATATATAATCCTTACGTTACTATATACTATAAGTAACTTCGGGTCGTTTACTTCTTTTTATATTAGCTAATTAGTACCGAATTTTATATTAATAATAATAATAAGTTATAAATTAAAATAAATAGAATTATTAATTATTATACATTTAGTACTATATTTTACTTCTATATATCCTTTTATAATAATAAATTATTATTAGTAATTATAAAAAGAAAATCTAGGTCGTTTACCCTTTTTTTAAATTTATTAAAGTAATTATATACTCTATTAACTTATGCTTAGTTTTATAATACGAATTCCTCTTTTATAATCGTTACTACTAGGATTTTATATAGTTCTCGTAGTTATAATTATATTAATAATACCCCTTACTTATAAAAAAATTTATTAATTACTTTTATAATTCTTAAGCTTACGCTTACGAACTATTCGTTTAATTAGTAATTAAGGTTATTTATAATTTCGTAAAATAAGGGTTACTCCTATAGCCCCTTTTTTTTATAAACCTTAGTTAAATAGATTAATACTACGTTAATTTACTTATTATTAAGCTAATTTATAATTTTATATATTTATATTCCCTAATAGTCTAAGTTAATATTTACTTATTTATAAAGGATTAGGATTCTATTTAAAATCGGGTTTCTTTTTCTTCTCTTTTACCCTAACTTACTAAGGGTCGTACTCTAGCCTATGCTTATATTAGTAGTTATTAGCGTATTTAATTTTAATTAGGATATATTTAATCTGCGTACTAGTTATAATAAATCCGTACTCTTATTACTTAACGAATTTATTAAAATCTAAGTAATTCTTACTTCTTTTTATTATTTTATTATTATTCTCGTTTCTATTATTTTTAATAATTACTACTACTTTTTTAAATTATTAACTATTATTTTTATTAAGATCCTCCTTTTTATTTAGTATAAAAAAGTAGGTTTTAATAGTTCTTTTTTTTAATAATAATAGTAGACGTTTATATTATTATAAAAAGATATAATAATTAGTTTTAAGATTTTTATTAGTTATTAATTTCTATTATTTTATATACTTCCTACTTCTTAAGCCTTATACTCTTCGTAATTTCTAAATTACTTCCTTCTTTAACCTACCTCCTCTAGGGTAGTATTTTAAAAAAATAGTTAGAAATAAATACTAAGCGGCTCGTAAAAGAGCTAAATAAGTTATTAAAAATTAAATAAGTAATTAAGTATAATTAGCGAAGTTAAGCCCTCTTTTTTATAAAATTGAGGACTTAAAAGGCTTATTAAAAATACTTACTATTTTATTACTTATACTAAGTAAGAATAGATACTTTAGAGATTTTTTCTCTTATTATTTCTTAGTACCCTATTTTATATTTTTTAAATAGTCTTTTTTATAGCTTAATTATTATTAAGTAATTATTACTTACTAATAATCCCTTTTATTACTTAGTTAATTTCTTAAAATTAGTAATTTCGTACTAAGAACTAGTATAAAAAAGGGAGCTCCTTAGTAGCCCTCTAGAGGGTTCTTTTTTTTTCCCCTTAGAGCTATATCTTCTTAACCTTTTTTTAAGCTAATTATTATTTTAATAAGAGGCTATAAAACGTTTTTAAAATAGCCGCCTTTTTTTTAAGTTAATTAACCCCCCTAATACTCGCTTTAATTATATTTTAATATTATTAAAACCTTTAAATCCCCTCTTCTCTTATTAAACCGTCCTCTATACTATATTCTTAAATAATACTTAGGGAGTAGTTAAGGGAGCTATAAGGAGATTATTTAGATTATAGGCTTAAGGTCGTATTTATAAAATCCTCGTAATAATAAACCTTTTTATATACTATAAGTCTCTTAAATTTATAATCCCTATACGGGTTCTTACTATACTAACTAAGAATATTTACGTTTAGAAACCCTTTTTTTAAATTACGTAGTACTTTTTTATATTATACTTATTAAGCTCGTTTATTATACTAATTAATTAAGTAAGTAGTCGCTATATAAGTATTTCTTTTTATTAATTTAACTAGTTAATTTCTAATTATAGGCTAGCTATAAAAAAGTTATTTAGTAAAAAAGCTATTTAAAATAATAATAAAAAACTAGTTACTTAAGTAGTTTTATTAATTAATATAGTTTAATATAATAAACGTCGACCTTTTATAAATAATAAAAGGCTACGATTACTTAATTCTATATAATATTTAAAAATTACCTCTTTTTTTATTTATTTTTATAAAGTTAATTAGTACGAATCTCCTATCCCGTATAATATTAAGAAGTTATTTTTTTTATATAATAAAATACTTTACTAATTTATAATAATAGAATTTAATTACTAATTAGTATTAATATTCTTATTATAAAGTAGTTAGTTCGAACTATAGGTTAACGAAGAGATTAATTAAACTATATAAATTTCTGCGTAGGTATAAAAAGGAGGTTCTAACCGTAGGTTAGGCTGGTTATGATAATTATAAATAGGGCCCCTAATTGGCCCCTGCGCAGTTGGCCGTATGCCGCGGTCGAATTAGACTTCCAATCCGACAGACCGGCTTTGATCTTCTCGATCGCCTCGTCAATATTTGCGCCAAGTACAACATCTATGTCATCCTGGACCTCCATGCGGTGCAAGGTGGGCAAAACCAGGACTGGCACAGCGACTCAGGAATCAGCAGAGCACTTTTCTGGGAGTTTAAAGACTTCCAGGATCGCGCAATTCAATTATGGGAGGCTCTCGCCCGTCACTACGCCGGCAACAAGGTCATTGCGGGATACAACCCCCTGAATGAGCCAGCAGACCCTGAGCACACTCGCCTCATCGCATGGTACGAGCGCGCCGAGAAGGCGATCCGCGCTATCGACCCCGACCACATCCTCTTCCTGGATGGCAACACCTACGCTATGGACTTCTCTGCCTTCTCACCAGAAAAGACACTGCCCAACAGTGTCTACAGCTGCCACGACTACAGCATGATGGGCTTTCCTCTTCCCGAGCAGTACGACGGCACATCTGAACAGAAGGAGAAGCTGCGCACAAGTCTTAAGCGTAAGGTGGAATTTATGCAAAAGGCCGGTGTGCCTATCTGGAACGGCGAGTGGGGCCCCGTCTACCAGAACCCGAAGACGGATCCCAACGCCGAGGCGACCAACGAGAAGCGCTTCGCGTTGCTCAAGGAGCAGCTCGCCATATACCGGGAGTTCGATGGCATCTCATGGAGCATCTGGTTGTACAAGGATATCGGCTACCAAGGCATGGTCTACCTCGACCCGGAGAGCCCGTACATGCGCCTCATCCAGCCATTTGTTGAGAAGAAGCAACAAAACGGCCTTGACTTTTGGGGTTGCGCAGACAAGAGCGCCATCGACAACGAGGTCTACGCACCGTTTATCGAGAAGCTGAAGAGGCAAATTCCCGCGCACTTGCTTAAGAAAAAGTACCCCAAGGTGTGGAACTTTGACAGGCAGGTAGAGCGTGTGGTACGGGAGTGCTTGATGAGCGAGTACGCCGGTTGGGAGTTTGCAGAGCTGTTCAAGGACAAGACGGAAGATGAGCTCGAGGAGCTGGCGGCTAGCTTTGCGTTAGAGAACTGCAAGACGCGCGATCGCTTGAACGAATATTTGAAAGAGGATGCAGTGACGGCGAATGGGAAGCTCACGAATGGGGTTAATGGCCACGCATAATAGGACGTTTTGACGATCAGAAGTAGATAGCAGGATCTGAAGATGGAGAAGCCCTCAATGGGGGTAGACATCGGATCTTTTGTACATGAATACCATACGAAATTTCACGTATCCGGGCTGTTGGTTGAGTATATCCACATTTTCTCGCCTTGGCATCTATCAAGGTCCTCACTACTTTGACCGCACCCATTTTCAGAATTCTTTCATTTTCAAATAATGGATGTCCACATCCTTCTCACTAAACAACTATCAAGCGACGATTGAGTTTCCCCCCGTCGGTTCAGATCCGAAATCGAAGCGTTCGAGGCGTTTCTCTGCACGCCATTGTCGGTTCTGGCGAATCGCATCCATCCCCACCCCTGACTAGCCTTGACGCCACTCGGTGAGCGTTGCCTGCTTCAATGAGGTTGTCTCACGCTGCCTCATGGGCTGCCTCCAGTCTCGCCTATGGCGTTCTTTCTGTAGCCGCCGAGGCAGACAGCGTCCGGAATTACGCGGACAATGGAGTTGTTCTGGACAATGAGTTGAACGCGCAAGAAGTCTTGGCGGCGGTAAGGGCCAGCCCCCCCCGGTCACGGTGTTGTCTGCCACCAGGCTCAAGCACGTACTAACCGAACAATGCAGATGCCAGAAGAATCCTTTGTCGAGATTCACGAGGTGACGGTCACTTTAGAGGATATCCCAGACAAACCGAGCCCGCGGCACGAGCAGGAGAAGAAGAATCTCCTGAAGCGACTGAGCAAGTCCCACGGTAAATGGGACACCAACCACCCCCGCCATCGGCTCCTCGAGGCCTTGTTTGGATTCAGTCGATACAAGGCCCGCCAGATGGCTGAGCTTGACCGGTGGAAGGGGCTGTACAAGCACGTATCCAAGGCACAGAAGGCGGTTAGTAACAATCATGCCGCCCCCTGAGACATCCTTTCCCCTGAAGCCAACAAAAAGCACGCTTACCGTTCGCACCGTAGGTTCTCGAAAAGGCCGTTGGATATTCAAAGAAATTCGAGACGGCAGAAAATCTTCTCGATGTGAATCAGGCGTTATGCGATGAGATTGTCGAATCGGCGCTCGAGTTTTACGGTATCAGTCGCAAGGAGCTGGATGATCATGCCAAGGCCAAGGACAACGCTGGCCAGCCTGCTGACAGAGTAAGCACATCCCAAGCCCTGAAACATTTTGTTAGGGATTGGTCGACTGCCGGCCAAGGCGAGCGAGATGATGCCTTCCCCTGTATTCTCGGTACTCTGGACATGCTTTTTCCAGATCGCTCTAAGCAGGGAGACATCAAAGTTCTGCTTCCGGGAGCCGGCGCTGGCCGTCTGGGTCATGAAATCTCCGCTCTCGGAGGCTTCGAGGTCACGAGCAACGAATGGTCGATGTTCATGAATCTCGCTTATCGTTTTCTCGAGTCCCACACTCGCCCGGCTTCTCAGGCTTTCCACCCGTTTGTTGAGGGATGGTCGCATCACGCGACAGCAGCAGACATGTTTCGTCAGGTGTCCTTCCCTGATAGGCGGGTTAACGCCAGTGCCGTGCTACTTGTCGAAGGCGATTTCGCCTCAGCTTTTAAGTCGTACTCTGGCCAGTATGATGTTGTGGTGACGCACTTCTTCCTCGACACGGCTCGCAATGTCATGAGCTACTTCGATACGATCCATTCCGTCTTGAAGCCCGGAGGGTACTGGGTCAACTTTGGGCCTCTCATGTGGGGAACCGGTCCTTTCGTCCAGCTTTCCCTTGATGAGGTTATCGCAGTGACCAAGAACATGGGGTTTGAATTTCTGGATATCGAGCAGGAATGTGGAGAGGTGACGTTTGGAGAAGAAAAGGTGCGCAGTCAGGAGGCAGTATATGGGTTTAACGAGAGGGCTCTGACGAAGAATGCGTACTCAACTCAATCTTGGCTGGCGAGAAAGGTGCGATAGGCGTGCCATGGAAGAAATAGTCGGTGAGGAGGTTATTTTCTAGTGGTGGGGAGAAGAATCGACGGCCTATGGCTGCCCATAACACATAACACACCCATTTATGAACCAAAACGCATCCGCGTTCGCACTCCGTGGTAGCTTATACTGAAAACCGGCAGGGACTATACTTTACGACAATTTTGATTCTAGAAGAGACATGACGCCAATAAGTTCAATTTGAATAACACAGGGAACAGCCTGTCTTTGAGCAGCTTACTTGTACATTACTTTTACAACATGACGGCCAAATCTTCCAGTCATCTTGACGATTTTCGCTGCCTTTGACGCCACAATTTATAGAGGCACCTCTACTGTATCCGGCGCTCTGTTTTTACTCCACTGCATCAGACCGAGCGTCCACAATTTGCGTCCATGGTAGACACAACACGTCAGATCCTAACTTTGCTGACGACACAGTAGGCACAGCGGGGAACACCGCAGGCGTAACACTTTTCCACGCGAATTGGCACACCGGCTTGTCCACAGCAACACTATATTGTGCTCAAGTCAGAGACCTTGTCCGTTTACCAAAGTGAGGGAGGCAAGTAGGGCTAACTCACTTTCCAAAGAAGAATCTGCTTTCGTTTTGGCCCCCATTGCACCGGCGTGGGGCTCTGCATTGGCCAGCAGCTAAAGCACCCCTCCGCGTCCCGAAGGTGGTCATCCCCGCATAAGGGAGTGCTTGGGTCGGTAAACAATTGGATACCTCGCGCGCCTAAGATGGACGGACCGCTGTGAGATTGGTTGGAGTCAAAATCTGATATTGTGTTGCTTGCTGCAGGCATGTCTGGTCGATCGAGCGAGGATTATGCAAACTGGAGCAAATAAACTAAACAGACGTCGAGCTGCCTATGAGGAGTGCAGGCGGAGCGTTCTAGAGAACGACACTTTTTCTTGGAAACCTGCGAATAGGATAAGGTAGTACGGGCTTTCGGGGACGTGGGTCGTCAAATATCGTGGAAGTGTACTCTGAAGAGATGATAAACAAATGGAGTTGACGGAAATGAGCATCAGACGCATTTAAATCGTGTTCCATCCTAGTACGTATCCGTCTGATATAATTACTTAGCGATCGTGCACTGAGATGACAGAAGTTATGTCCGTGCTCATATCGTTACCCCAGGCGTCCTACCAAGTCAATACGAAACTCAGAATTACAACCTGAGAATCTGTGGCAAATTCTATCGGGCCGCTGACGCTTAATATCGGTAATTTGCGTGTATGCTCTCGTGGCTATGTAGAAGTAGGCTCTTTCTAAGTGATGAAGCAGTCCACAGGATGATGCAAGTCGAAAGCAAACTCACGAACCCTTGTTGATCGCCAGCGCGATGCAGATTTTCGGCCCAGTAAGTTATTGACTAAGAGGCGGCACATCATGCGTTTGAGGCACGATGCATACTTCCCACGCTTACCATCCTCGCGGAGGGAAAAACCTGATAACTACAGTATGCAGAATTATGAGCCCGAATACACGCGGACCAAGCGTTGCCAGCAACCTGGTCGCGGTGTCACACGATTCGGAGGAAAAAGCAATATGTATGACTGTCAACACGCGTGACACAGATTTTCATTGAGTACGTACTGAGCTTTCTAGAGACATGATAGGACAGGTCCTTACCCACGTGATACTTGATGATTTCATCAAGGTCATCAAGGACCAGGGCGGGTTCAGCTTCAATCCAGGCCTGCAGGAAGGCCGATCTAGGCGGGCTTGTGACTTAGATAATTATGGAAGCCGCCTTGATGGGTAAAGATCGGCTTGGACTTTGCCAGACGACTCAATTCTCTAAATGACAGAGCTTTGAGATCATGTCTAATCACATCGGAGGGTCGAGTGTTCGAAACGTGGGGCAAGATCCAGACTCCAGGCAGTGATATGGGTTCTCGATGCAATTGAGTGATGTAGCCTTTATTCATTAAACCTATCAGGGATAAATCATCCAACTGATCTTGAACGATCGAACCCATGGGCGCTTCAAATTATCTCTTTTTTCAAATGTGGTGTGCAGGCTTTCTGATTTTGCGTGCGTTTATCAGCTGTTACATCATCCACCTTGACCGATGATCGAGCGGAATGCTTCTGCAACTTATCTATACACTTACGTAGTCAAATGAATCTTGTTCTTCACTTGGGTCTGATCCATCACCGTTCCTAGACCTAGTTGGGACTCTAGTGACGGGACAAAATGCACATCGTGGAGTGCTGCATGGTTGGCAAGCGCTGAGTCTAAGAGGCATGTATCCCTGACCACAGCGGCACTGGAAGCAATGAGAGTCAGCATCTAGACCACTTCACTTAGGCTTTTGAACATACGCATTGCCACAAAGACGCCACTTGCTTCTTGGAACCGGAAAACATCGGCTCAATATCGTTGAGGAATGCTGAGATGGCCAGGTCTTGGTGGAGAAACTCCATGCTGTACACCTTTTGGATCAATTTAAATTTCGGATTTGGGGAAAGGATCATGGTTGATTGAGTAATCGAGTCCATGACAGTGCTAGTCATATTTCTAGTCGCGGAGGCAATAGCATACTTATCAATTATGGCCGAGGCAACAGCTTGGATCATTTGCCTTGCCTCATAGGAGAAGATGGGTGTATTTTGCACGTGCACTGATTTCTGACTACGAAGCATGTTCAAACGCTCACTTCTTTCACAGCTCCTTGGAACTGGACAAATCTGCCTTCCCGTACTCTTTGCCATCGTATCACAGGCTGGGATTTCTTCAGCCTTGATCCTCCGGCCGCCCCAGCGTAACCGCCAACCACCTTTTTTCTACTAATTCAAGATGTACTCAACTGTAAACGAACAAAGCTTGACTAGTAGACTCTCGCAAGTTTTGCAGGAGCATCAATCCTTCCTTACTGACCATACTAAGGTCAGATACTTCATGTATCCCCATTATTCTTGCTTCTACAATAAAAGTCTATACGGGGATTCGAATGTTCGATTCGATCACCAGGATGTAGCCAGTATGACAAGCTTTTGTGCGAGCCGCCAACTTTCATCGAAGTGATCTGCTGAATACTTTCCGGCCGTTTCAGTGCCTTCGTGACGTTCTGAGGGGGCGGAGTGAAGTCTCCAAAGTCATGACAAGGCTCGATCAGGTACGAACCCGGAATTGTGAGATATCCCCCAGTCACCGGATCTTGGCGGTAAAATTCCAATGGAGATAGTCAGAACAAGGTTTGAGGCCCAATAACTTGTCTAGATCCACTGGTGATCTTGTTGTGTTGAGGTTGTGGAAAGAAAACAAAAGCGTTTGATAGCCGTGCAAGTATATTCACGGCATTGCCGAAGCGTGGCTCCCAGGGCAGCTGAAAAGTGGTCACTGGCGTGAGGTGACAGGAGGCGCATTAGTTGGTGTCCATGTGCTTGTATCATTGTTTTGTACTTATCACCGAGTATATATGCGTAGCACACTTGAGTCTTGGTCAAGGGAGCCCAACGAATTGGCCTAATCTTCGCGTCGCATCGTCACACGTACCACATATGCTCCGAACAGTCACGGGGCTATGCAATACCCCTCAGCCACGTGTTACGTGAAGTGTTGATATTCTCAGACGGTCGAGGGGAGCAAAGACCAACAAGGTCTTGTAGAATTCAGAGCAGGAAAACAGAGCTTAATTCCATGATTTGCAAATTTACAAATTTGTACCAGCTGAAACTTCAGGAAACACTCAACCAGCTAGTGCTACAAGACAGCCTGCAAAGTAGGCTGAATATTCTTGTTAAACCAGCAACAAAGAAGCAAGCTCTGAGACATACCAGACAAAATATTATTCATCTGTGAAGCAATTGGAGAAATCAATGAACAGCTGGAGCCTCAGCGTATCACTAGATGGAAATAATTCCGGAATTACATTACTAGTGATGAGTGTAGCGATTTAACTGAAAGCAAATGGCAGACGTGTCCTTCCGAACTAAAGTGCACACTATAAAGGGATGTTCTGGGTAAGCATGGTGTTGAATCCTGGCAAGCACTCAAATCTCAGAAGCGGAGATGCTTTTGAAAGTCTAGACGACTTCATCTTGAGCGCGGCTCCGCGAGAGGCGGTTTCTAGGCGACCCAAGAAATGCTGATGGGAGAGCTCCGGAACTCCATGCCTCTAATTCTACCAGTGGATCACACAATCTGCCTTGGCCTGCTCTGTTTCCAATCTCCTGGGACACAGTTCTTTGTGAGTACCATGTCATTGCCGGCCTCATACCATACGTGATAATGCTGAGTACCACTGTGAGAACAGTGAAGCATAAGATAGCCGGCTTAAAGACGATACCGGACTGCATGATACTTCCAGCAAGGGCCAGAGGCGAAACAAACTGCAACTGTACATTGTGGATGAACTCTGTCAACAGGCTCCCATTTCTCTGATATACCTATGTATATATCACGGATAGTAACTTACCAGAGTTATGTTCCATTGTTGGAGCACAATTGCTCTGTTACCACCAACAGCCACATGTAAGCTCAGCTTCTCGGCGACTAAGGTTAGCAGTTCTTCAGCATACGATTTCATGGTAATTGTTGAGAAAATGACCAACTTGTGCTCTGAACTTCTCAATTAGACCTTCGAGGCCTTTGAGGTCAACCCAAATCTTCCTCAGCTCATCGGCGAGTACCGCGATGTCATAAAGCAGAAACTGAGCATTTTTTGAGGTATAGGGCTCGAAGGATCGTTCAATGAAGCTTGCGTCCCGGGAAGAAAATGCGTCCCACGCCGTGATCGTTTTGGACAATGTCTCAGTGAGATGGGTCAAAATTGAGTTGACTTTCTTGACCCAAGCCTCACTTTTCTCTATGGCATCTGCTTGGTCATCGGCATTACCAAGTGTTTGTTTCTGTCGTAGATGTGGAACGTGAGGGGCACGCAACTGAGGAGTGGAATGCGATTAGAGTTTACAACTTACAGAATTAGTAGACTAGGAAATATTCTCACATATTTTCGGACGCCAATCTTCATATGGCAGAGAACGTTTCTCCATTCGTCCTTGCATTTCTCGCCTCGAATTTTCAAAGTCATGAGAAAGTATTCTCTCGGGTCTTTGATACTTACTCGGCCGATCGGCAGTTCAGCCATCGAGATTGCATCCCATTCGATCTCCTCAACATCCTCATAATAGGCCAATAGGTCCTCGTTGTTTGGGTTGAAAGCATCAGAATAAAAGTAGGTGTCTGTAAGAGCACAAGCGGTCCAGATAGTACGGTTCCATCCAAATACTGCAAGAGAGGTCTGGGCCTCATAGAGGAAGTCATGTTCTTCTCTTTCGGTGCTAGTCTCCGCACCTGATATCGAAGTCGAAAGAAATGAAACGTCGGTAGTTTCTCTTGTCGGCATACCATCTGAGTTGGAACGTGCGTCCTTTCGGGAATCTTTCGATTTACGCCAAGCAAAGAATGGGAGATGAAACTGGAGAGCAAAAGTCCTTCGACATGGCTGCCATGGGTCAACAATGATGCCTTTCCGAGATCGGAGACGAGGCAGAGCCTGCCTACCGAGAATGTCATTCTGATATGACTGTCTCCCTCGAAATGTTTCATGAACAATTCTCTATAGACAGGAATTTGTAGTTGGGATGCTCTCAAGATCAGCGGCCCAAGTGCCCATTGATCAGGATTCGGGATGTGCCTGTACCCACCGCCGTCAACGAATAGGCCTTATCAGCAACTCCATTATGACCGTACATCAGCCTGGCATCTGCATTGCACTCATCATCTTGGCCGAAACGCTATGAAGGTGTGTAAGTGGTTGGTGTGCCTTAGTAGGATAAAATGCTTGTGAGTTTCATGAGAAGAATACGAAACTGGGCTTACTTTCAACTTCAGTAATCGGTGAAACTCTCCTGCCGTTTTGACCCCATTATAGGAACGAGATCCATCATTGAGGCTTCTATCATGCAGCCAAACCACGACGTTTTCAGGGAACAGAACAGTTCCATCTCTCATGGCTAGAAGTATGTGATCCGGGCAAATAGCATTCAAGATGGGAAATTCGTAGTTGTGACGGGGGGAATGCTCTGGAATGCCCAAGAAAAGCTCCAAAGGAGTGCCAGCGGCATCATAAGCCTCGATCAAAGTGTCAATAAAAGATGAGTCTTCCCACTCGAAGCTTACTAGAGGACGATTCCAGTCGAACTTATTCGAATGGATTGTGAGAGACATGTTCACATGATTTCAAGACCCATCATCGTCTGCGGCATGAATTGGACATAAACAGAAAGTCAATGGGGATCTTCATAGCAATGGCAACGGACATTATATCTGTCTCTTATGCCCGAGAGTATGGTGATAACTTCGGTGGCTTACCTAGGCGGGTTGTCATCAATTTGGGGCTGTGCCTCTGCTTTTGAGGTAGCTACATAGGTGATGCATGTGGGTCTAAAGCCAATGTTTAGTGATTTTGAATATGAGGCGGCGAAACACTGGTACAGGATTGGTACGATTTGGACATTCTACAACATTCTTCACCGCTGAATCGCAGCATCGTTTCTGCCCGATGCCCAACGCTTATCCACAGTTTCCGGGAGGCCGTCAGAGGTCAAAAAAGTACCAAAGACCAAAACTTGAATCTTCCATTCAGCATCAAGCAGCTTCTTAAATAAGCATGAGTAGCCGACGCGATTAAACAAATGGTTCTATCACAGTCATGGGCACAAAGGTGGGACAACCTTCAAGACAAGTGTTGTGCATTTGAAGAGTACATTGCTTGCTCAACCAATCACGAATGCCATTTACATACAACCTAATGCATAACACTACCAATCAAGGCCTTCTCCACAAACAGGGCGACGAATTACTCTGTGTCGGTACGGCTTCTCTGGGGTCACTATTCACGATGTGCACGTTTAGGCTCAAACTCTCACGACCTATCTACACATGTGCCCAAGCTCTCACAGCTTGTATGCTGTGGATGAGTGTACAACAATTGTCAACCGTTATTTTGTCCGTCACGATGCGGTTTTGGCACATTTGGTGCAAGGTCTCAGTTCGTGGGCGTATATCCGTGATGGGGTCGATCTCGCTGAAGTCGGGCAGGGATCGAAATTATCGAGGAGCGACATAGTTCAACTGTCGTTTAGAGAGTGGGAGTACAACCTTAAAGTCTCACGTTTTAATTCACGTTGGCACCCTTTTTCGCTTGCAGCCGCCACGATCGTTCAAGGATTTTGAACACCCACATCGCAATTTCCAGTTACAAATTTGTCGAGTTATCGTAGTTGTGGGCGTATATCACGTCGTTTGAGCAGGTGCTTGAGGAGGTAAGTACGGCTACCTACTAGGTACCTACTAGGTGATTTAACTTAATCCGGTCTGGCGATAAGTGCTTGGATAGTGGAGACCTTGGATTGGCCGTAAGAGTGGGGCCAAGCCAGACAGCCGGGTCCTTTGCCCAATATTCTTGCTTAACCTCGATTGTCTCATTCTCGAGGCCTTTCTTCCGATCTGAGGAACAATACCATATTGTGACTGAACGAAATTATGTGGTGTGAGAAAAAAATTTATTGATCAACTTTTGAGATGTATCCGTCACAACATGCCTTGCCATGTTTCGCAACGGGTCGTTCCGCCGGTCATAGCAACTGTAGTTATGTATGGCTGCATGTGTCGTATCAGGAGACAAATCTGGAACGAACGACGTGCTATGCGAGTAAATTGACAGCAGGATTCCAATGTGAAGCGATGCTGGAACTCCGAATTCTGGCAACTGACTACTCGTTGTCAGCTCCTCGTTCTGACCCGGCTCACGGGGCAGTATGCGCACCGATAAGTCCCGCAATACTGGCAGGCTTCAAGTCTGATAGGCATCCCCCCTTGACCGCATGCACACTGTAACAGGGTCAGTTCATGGTAAAATTTGGCGATTAGGGGTTCACTGACGCATTGCCATTTTGGCACTACAGTCCGCTTGGGACCTCGTGTCTGTGGGTGCATAAGCATATGGTGGCCATATTCTGCAACGGCTGAGGTATTGGCGGTTGCCAGGTTAGCGTGGTTCGTCGCCAAACAAAGGGACAAACACTGTACAATTGCAGGGCTCTTGTTGGAGGCTGTGGCTGGGCATATTCGGACCAACCTCTGCAAGTCGATTTTGTGGACTGTTGGAAGAGTGTTTCTTTGCAGTTTTGCTACAAAACAAGGGAGGATGTTGCCGCAAAAAGCTTGTTTGCCTCACGGTAAACAATCTTGACTGTGATTGAAAGGGGCTGACTTTTCTTTTTTGATCAGTCTGCATTCCGGGCCATATTTGCTCAGGCCGTATCTAGGTACGCCCCTTGGCAATAATAACACACCACACGATGAAAGTCCACAGATTGCGTAGAACTCAAGACACTCGAGACTTCAAAACCAGGTCGTACATATCCGTCCAAGAAGGTGACAACCTCGGGGAAACCGAGAGGTACAGGTCCTACGTAGTGATTGACACCGGATTCAAGATGAGCTGAGGGTGTAGACTCTGATCCCGAGTTGGCTGCCGGTCGTCATGGGCAACGGATGCCATCGGTCATCTGTAAGGATGAGAAGAATGCATAAGTAATTTGTCCGAATGCTCCGGAACCCAACATGAAGTAAGATCACTACCTACTTCCATGGCAACTCAAACAAGCCTTCATTTACCATTTTGATTACCTTGCTTTAGCTTTCAAGATCGCACTCTCCTCATGATCAGCGGCTACCCATCGAATGATGCGCTGATGCGCTGATGCGCTCCTGCGCTAAGAGACCCCCGCAAGTGGCAAATAGTTACAGTTTCACCGGCACGACCGGTTCAACCATGTTCATGTAATCACCTACTGATTATGCCAAGTAAACTAATAAAGCATTTTTATGAATCTTAGCAAGCCTTGGTAACAAATTGTTGTTCTGCAGCCTTGAAACATTCAATTTAGACAGATAAAAATCGACCGTTGCACAGCAGCTGCATGTGTACTGTGCATCCGGCATATCCGCGAATCCGATGTGAGAAATTAGCATTGCAACACCAAGGCTCCATGATTTACATAATAATACGAGGGTTTGTCCAAGTTCAAACACTAAAAAAATACCGCTAACTTGAAACGAGATGGAATTGAAATCAATAAATGTTCATCGACACAAGCTCATTTCCTACGCTTCTCTACAGCGACATCATTCGATCATTCCTTTTCCCAAACAACCGTGGAACAGATATTCGACATATTGAAATTACACACAATTACTTTGCTTGCTCCTCTTGATTCAGCGGCTTTTAGCGCAATTCAAATTAGCATGACGTTCATGGTCAGCAACTTCTATCCGTACCAGTACGAAACTGGGGAATTTTACCCAGTGGCCGGGAGCTGTAATGAGTTCAGATCACCCGCTCTTGCTTGCTGGCAGAGCTTACTTCAAAGTTTCAGGGCTCAGATGTTGTCGAGTCCCAAGTCATCTAATGAAGCCTGCAAATGAAAATGGCAAGCGGTGCCAACAGCTGATCTCAAAAAGTCAACTGGGTCCTCATAAAGGCAAACACTTGCGTGAGATTCTATAAGCAGGTCCAAATTCGATACAAGCATATTTGAATGTTGTTTCATCTTCCAATTCCAGAGTCTATCTGACCTGTGGGCATCGGAGAGTCAGACTGCCGGAAAGAGGCGCGACCTGGGAGCCACCGTGCCAGGACGTGGACTGGGCTGTTGGCGGCCTTTCGGACTGGTTGAATGGCGCGATGAAGTCTTATACGGTATTTGAGAAGTGAAGACACTACCAGCAAGTTAGAGCGTCAATTTTCGGCGTCAGGGGCGGTGAGAACGCGAAGAGATAGTTACTTGACTTTATCACTGTATATAGTAAAGCAAGATCGTACTTGAACTTCTGCCATAATCAAGTCAGGATCATCACTCGCATACTATTGAGAGGCCGCGATGAAACTTTCTACTTGTTACATGTCCGGCTCGAAGTAGCATGAGAATAATTCAATAGAATTGCTGGTGTGACTGCTGGACTAAGTAGAACGAACTTTTGAAGGGTCGAGGGTAGACTATCTCGCGTACTGATCATGCGCATAGAATAGTCACCACAGACCCTGTCTACGAGTTGAAATTCGCAACACTTGCGATTTTTTCCCTAATAGGAGTGTTGTCTAGGAAGATATCAAAACGCGCAATCTTACCAGCTTCTTCCCCTTCTACTACAATTATAACCAGCCCCGCAGCTAGGATATTAATATCTATCGGATTGGAAGTCTAATTCGACCTTAGCATACTGCCAACTGCGCAAGGGCTAATTAGGAGCCCTATTTATAATTATCGTAGCTAGCCTAACCTACGGTTAGAACCTCCTTTTTATATATATATAGAAATTTATATAGTTTAATTAATCTCTTTATTAACCTATAGTTCGAACTAACTACTTTATAATAGAGATACTAATACTAATTAATAATTAAATTCTATTATTATAGATTAGTAAAGTATCTCGCTATATAAAAAAAATAACCTCTTAATATTATACGGGATAAGAAATTTATACTAATTAACTTTATAAAAATAAATAAAAAAGGAAGTAATTCTTAAATACTATACGGAATTAAGTAATTATAGCCCTTTATTACTTATAAGAGGTCGACGTTTATTATATTAAACTATATTAATTAATAGAACTACTTAAGTAATTAATCTTTTACCGTTATTTTAAGTAGCTTTTTTACTAACTAATTTTCCTATAGCCGGCTTATAATTAGAAATTAACTAATTAAATTAGTAAAAGGAAATACCTACGTAGTAACTACTTACCTAATTAATTAGCGCGATAAATACGCTTAATAATATAATATAAAAGAGTACTACGCAATTTAAAAAAAAGATCTTTAAATATAAATATTCTTATTTAGTAATAAAGATAACCTTATAGGAGTTATAAAACTAAGAGATTTATGGTATATAAAAAGGTCTATTATTATAAGGATTTTATAAATATAACTATAAGCTTACGATCTAAATAACCTTTTCGGAGCTCTTTTAACTACCCCCTAGGTATTATTCCAGAATATTACCCTAAAAGAGGTAAGTTAAAGAAGGAAGTAATTTAGAAATTATAGAGAGTACGAGGTTTAGGAAGTTAAAAAAGTATAAAATAGTAGAAATCGGTAACTAGTAAAGATCCCGAGACTAATTATTATATCTTTTTACAGTAATATAAACGTTTACTATTACTATTAAAAAAAGAACTACTAGAACTTACTTTTTTATATTAAATAAAAAAAAAGATCTTAATAAGTATAATAGCTAGTAATTTAGAAAGGTAGTAGTAATTATTAAAAATAGTAAAAACGAGAGTAGTAACGAGGTAGTGAGAAAAAGTGGGAATCGCTTAGACTTTAATAAATTCGTTAGATAACGAAAGTATAAATTTATTATAGCTAGCGCGCAGATTAAACATATCCTTATTAAGATTAAATACGCTAGTAATTACTAATATAGGTATAAGCTAGGGTACGACCTTTAATAAGTTAAAATAAAAAAAAAAAAGAAAAAACCTAATCCTAAATAGAATCTTAATCCCTTATAAATAAGTAAATATTAACCTAGATTATTAAGGGACGTGGATATATAGTATTATAAATTAGCCTAATAATAAGTAAATTAATATAGTATTAATTTATTTAACTAAGGTTTATAAAAAAAAGGGGCTATAGGGGTAACCCCTATTTTATAAAATTATAAACGACTTTAGTTACTAACTAAATAAATAGTTCGTAAGCGTAAGCTTAGGAATTATAAAAGTAGTTAATAAATTCCTTTATAAGCGAGGGGTATTATTAGCGTAATTATAATTATAAGAACTATATAAAATCTTAATAATAATAATTATAGAAGAGGAATTCGTACTATAGAACTAAGCGTAAGTTAATAGAGCGTATAATTACTTTAATAAGTTTAAAAAAAGGGTAAACGATTTAAATTTCCTTTTTATAATTACTAATAGCAATCTATTATTATAAAAGGATATATAGAGGCAAAATATAGTACTAAACGTATAATAATTAATAATTTTACCTATTTTAATTTATAGCTCGTTACTACTACTAATATAAAATTCGGTACTAATTAGCTAATAAAAAAAGAAATAAATAACCCGAAGTTACTAATAATACGTAGTAATATAAGGATTATATATAAATACTAAAAATATAGCGGTAAATACGAGGTAATTTATAGATCTTAAAAAGATCTTTTTAAAAAAGAAATTATACTCTAAGGGGAAGTACGAGGTCTTATAAAAAACCTTAATAATGTTTTATAATTACTACGAAAAAGTCGGAATTAGGGAATACTAGTACTATTTAATAATTAATATTATACTCATAGATAAAACCTCTAATTACTATTATAAAGCGGTGCGTAATTTCGATTAGAACGACTTTCTTAGTATTATTAATATTATCTAAAGCCGCTTTAAGACCTATAATAGGAATTTAGAGCTCTTATTTAAGCTATAAATAATTTTTTTTATATTTATAGCTAGGATAATAGAGGGTAAATTGCGAGTAAAAATCCTTAAAAAGCTTATCGATCGAATTAATAAGCTAGTAAAAACTTAGCTAAATAAGGGGATTAATAAGTAAAAAGTTAAATATTTTTATACTATAGTTTAGTGCGTATTAAAAGTAAAAATAACCTTATATTAGGTGCTTAAAAATTATAAAATACTTTACTCGAGGCTAAGATCTAGCTTTAATATTAAAGTAAAAATACTATATTAAATATACTTATAAGTATACGACGGCCCTTATTAATAGTATTAAGTCGACTAAATGTATAATAAAAAAGAAAAAGAGATTAGGTATAGTAATTACTAATAAAGAGGCCTAGATCTATTAAATAAATAAAGATTTAACTTATAAATAGGGTAATAGAAAAAGTAATACTTTATTTATAAAAAAGATAGATATTAGTTAAGTAACTACTCTAAGGAGGAGCGTACTAAATTATATAAATAGTATAAAAAATTAAGGGTAATAAATAGTAAAACTAACCCTCGTTAGTTTAGCTAATTCCTTATTATATATAAAAGTAGATCCGGGGGTACGGAACTTAGTAATAGTAGTTATAATAACGGCCTAGAGTATCCGCCCCCTATAAGAAATTTAAAAAATAAAGAAGATCTCGCCCCTTATACTAATAAATTAGATTATAATAAAATTAATAATATTAACTACTCCTTTTTTACCCTATTAATATTTAGAAAATATATAAGGCTAAATAAATAAAAAGTAGTAAAAGCTCTAAATAAGTAAGCTTTTATTTACGGATAATAAGGGAAAGTCCTTTAAATAATAAATACGGAGGTAAATAAAAGGACGAACTTAATAGCTTAGATTTCTACTCTCTTAATACTTAAAAAAAAGAAATACGGTACTAAGAAATTCTAAGAGTAGCTAAAGGGGACCTTTTTATACTACCTAAATTATTTAAATACTAAGCTTATATAAGTACTTTACGTAAATAAAAAGTACGGCCTAGATAATTTCTATAGGATTATTTTAAATACTAGGGTATTATAATAGTTAATAAGAAGAAAAGGGTAATTCTAAGTACTATAAAAAATTGTGTTAGTAATACTTAATATATTAATAGTAGGTATTATAAGGATTAGCTTTGGCCTAGGTAAAGAAATTGTCGCCCTAAGTATAGTAAAAGTAAAAACGTACTTCGGAACGATAACTTTCTATATTTTACTTATTAATACCCTATTTCTCTTATATTTAAAAAATATAAATCGACTAGGCATTATATTTAATAATATAAAAAATAGAATCTTTAGTAATAAGCATTTTAAAATAGTTAAATAACGATAGGGGTATATATTTATAAAGCTTCTTAATAATACGAAATTAATTAATTACCTAATAAAAAATAAGCTTAGATAACTATACTAGAGATTTAGGTACTTATTGGTTACGAAGCTATATAACCTCTTAAAATAATTAAGTAATAATAATATTAAAATAGGGGCGCTAGAGTAGTTAATAAAAATATACTACTAATATTAAATAAATACACAGAGCCTACGTAGATTTAAATTTAAATTACGTAATAAGCTTAACTTTAATTAGGAAATCGTCGTTAATATCTTATATTTAAATAGTTAACCGGTCCTATATATAATTAACGAGGTTATATTATTTTAAATAGGGTAATTCTTACGGGATCTATAAGTAAAAATAGTATAAGTAGCCCTATAAAAATGCTAGATTAATATATACTAGGGACTACTAGATAGTATTAAAACTAACGCTAATACTAATTTTAAGTTAATAAAATTTAAAGAAAATATAACGGCTTATAGTATATAGCTAAAAGTCGTGCTTATAAAAGCGTACTATAGTATTAGAAAAGTAAAAAGGGTATATTAATAACTAAAAAGGGCGTTTAGAATTATTAAAAAAGAAAATCCTAATTTAATTAACGACGAATGCCTCTAGATAGTACTTAAGTATTATAATAATACTATAGGGCCTAATAAGCTTATACTAACGCTATTAGTATTTAGAGCATATTTAAAAACGACCTTAGCCTTATTATTATTACTAAATATAAGCTAATAAGCCTAAGTAATTAAAAAAGTAATATAGGCACTGCGCGAAGTAAACGTAAAAAAGTAGGTTAATAAGGTAATTATTATACGTAATAGGCCCGATATAGGAGCTAATTTAAATATATCCCTAAATTTAAATATATAAGTATAGTACAAAATTACTTAGTAATAGGCTAGGTTATATAAATTAATTTCTATTAACGAGCGGTCTTACGTAGTTATAAAAGATCGTAACTAACTACTCGAAGTATTAATTATAGTAATTAAATTATATTATATAGATCTTATTAAAGTAATTTCTAACTTATAAAAAGAAGAAGAGCTAGGGGAAATAATATAACCCGTAGTAGAAGTATAAGAAATTATCCTTAATAAAATTATCGTAGTAGTATTAATAAATAACGAGGAAGAGGAAATTATTAAAAAGGCACTAATACTATTAGTAAGATATTATAAAAGACCACGACGGCAAGCCCTAGTGCAATAATTTATTACTAATAACGAGGTATTTAATATTTATTATATAGTAAAAGAGAAAGCCGATTTTAAGCTAATAATTAAACTATATAAGGAAAGTATTATTATAACTACTAAAAAGCTATATAAGGGATTAGATCTTATTAAAGTAAATACTTTGCGTAATCGAGGGGTTTATTAATTTATTTTTTATAACCCCGAGAAATATAAAGGTCTTTATATATTTAAATTACAAATAATATATAAAATTAAGAGAAAAAGAATACCCTAACTATATAAGAAATCTAAGTATATAATTTAGGGGTATAGTAATATTAAAAAAGCGACGCTATTTACTTAATTACCTATAGTATAGCGCTATAGCTAATGATTAATAATAGTACTAATAGTATTATTATAAAAGAAGGGATACGAGATTTAGAGCTATAATATTACTTAGGCCTATACTTAATCGGCTATAAGGCTTATAAAGAAAGTCCTAGCCTATTTACCGAAAAAAATAGCTAGTAAGTACTTAGAAAGTATAATTATTAAAGTACTTAAACCACTATATAGGCTTATAGAATTAGGTATATATTAATAAGCTATATACTACGATTTTTATATTAATTAATTATTAATAATTATATCTACGTACGACCCGTGCTTATTAGTTTCTAAGTATAAAGGCGACT
Organism: Colletotrichum filicis; assembly: GCA_023376865.1. Classification (NCBI taxonomy): domain Eukaryota; kingdom Fungi; phylum Ascomycota; class Sordariomycetes; order Glomerellales; family Glomerellaceae; genus Colletotrichum; species Colletotrichum filicis. The sequence continues at coordinate 22,563 of MOOC01000291.1, forward strand.
AATTTAGGATTATTAAAATATAAACTAATAATATATTAAGCCTATTTAATATTAACTTTATAAAAAAAAAAGGATAAAGAGCTTTAAAAAGCGGGTTTTATAACTAAGCTAAAAGAGGTCCTTATAATAAATAACTTATTAATATTTAATAATAAGATTTTTATAATTAAAAAGGAAACTGTTATTTTTTAATAAAAGGGGTAGGGTAAGAAAATTACCCTTATTAATCCGAACGTAATTAATATTAAAAAGCGGTATAAGGCTAAGCTCGCGCGAGGGGTATATATTATAAATATATACTAGCTTAAAGTAACTTTTAATTATACTAGAGTAGTATAAGCTATAGAGCTAAATAAATAAAATATTAAAGTATTTAATAAGTAGCTTAAGTAGTAGTAAATAAATCTTAATCGAGGCCTTGTTTATTACCTAATTAACTTCGTTATTAATAAACTCTACGTCTTCGTTAATAGGTTATTTATAAATAATAATAACCTTATTTTATAATTAAGGTATATTATTATCCTAGCTAACGAGAGTATAAATAAGAGCAAATTCACTATATATAATAATATAATTTACTACTTATTAACTAAAAATAAGTAAGTAATAAGAAGTATATTAGTATTAGAAGTTTATAGTATAGTTAATAATATTAACCTCGCCTACGCAATTTTAATAACGCTAAAGAGGATTACTAATCGACTTAACTTTTTACTAATCTTAATAGTTATTTATACTAATTCTTACTTACTATATAAATACTTTATTAAATTAGGAATAACGAAAAAAAAGAGGCTTATAATTAATATTATAGCCCTTAAGTAATTATATAAAAGGTATAAAATCCTCGAGATTTATTAGATTAATAATAATAATAACCTCGCTAACGCTTTTATAAAAGTAGTACTTAATAAGGGGTTAGAGTAATTCGTAAGTAGTAGAAAAGTTAATATACGAATAGAGGGATAGGTTATATTAAAAAAATAGAAAAAAGGGGGAAAAGGAAACGATTTAGTAAAAGGGCCTAAAGTTAAATTATACCTCTAATTATAATAAGTAAATTAATAAAAAAAAGAGAAAGTTAGTATTAAATTAGAAGTCTAATTCGACCTTAGTATATTACTAATTATATAAGGGCTAATTAAGAGCTCTATTTATAATTATCGTAACTAGCTTAACCTACGGTTAGAACCTCCTTTTTATATATATATAAAAATTTATATAGTTTAATTAATCTCTTCGTTAACCCACGGTTCGAACTAACTACTCTATAATAGGGATACTAACAATATCTTCGTTACTAGGGTCGCCCTTAACCCGATAGGTGATGTTTATAGCGAGCTAAATTCTGTTGTCCACCTAGTCTGCAATCTTTTAGTACTACTCGAGACCTTTATGAAGTACGATTATTACTAGCTTGGCGAGTGACATGCTTTATATACGACAGCTGCCTAAACGCCGCGTCTATTATCTGCTTGATGGCTTCTAGACTATCAGTAATAGGAAAATTGGTAAATTTGACCTGAGTATCCTTGGAGTAGATCTTGTTAAACTCTGTGGTTTGGAGAGAGTCGTGGATATCGTGAGACTGTCTGCGAAGTAAGCGTGGAGTTCTGGGTGATGGTATATTTACTCACGCGTCGAAGCCAAGCCAAGGCCTCGGCTTGAGTGTTTGGAACGGCGACTATTCTGCTCGATATCACACTGAAAGGATGAGTCACGGAGATGTGACATGAGATTAGCGTTTTGAATTTGTCTATAATGTCTCTCTTCTTATGTGTTGTGCTCTTTCTTAGTGCTGACAAATTGCGATTGCGTAAGGGCTTACTGTCGGATTAGAAGTCCAATTCGACCGCGGCATACGGCCAACTGCGCAGGGACCAATTAGGGGCCCTATTTACGATTATCATAGCTAGCCTAACTTACGGTTAGAACCTCTTTTTTATACTTATATAAAAATTTATATAGTTTAATTAATCTCTTTATTAACTAATAATTTAAACTAATTACTTTATAATAGGGATATTAATACTAATTAATAATTAAATTTTACTATTATAAATTAGTAAAGTATTTTACTATATAAAAAAGATAATTTTTTAATATTATATAGGATAGGAGATTTATACTAATTAACTTTATAAAAGTAGATAAAAAAAGAGGTAATTTTTAAATACTATACGGAATTAAGTAATTATAGCCCTTTATTACTTATGAGAAGTCGATATTTATTATATTAAACTACGTTAATTAATAGAACTATTTAAATAACTAGTCTTTTATTATTATTTTAAGTAGCTTTTTTACTAAATAACTTTCTTATAACTAGCTTATAATTAGAAATTAACTAGCTAGATTAGTAAAAGAAAATACTTATATAATAACTACTTATATAATTAATTAGTACAACGAACGAGCTTAATAATATAATATAAAAAAGTACTGCGCAATTTAAAAAAAAGATTTCTAAATATAAATATTTTTAATTAATATAATAAGAACTTATATAAGAATTATAAAACTAAGAGATTTATAATATATAAAAAAGTCTATTATTATAAGGATTTTATAAATATAACCTTAAGCCCGTAGTTTAAATAACCTCTTTATAGCTCCCTTAACTACCCCCTAAGTATTATTTTAGAATATAATATAAAGGATAGTTTTATAAAAGAAGAGGGGATCTAGAGGTTTTAATAATATTATATTAAAAATATTATAAATTTTAAAAATTAATTTAAAAAAAAAGTAGCTACTTTAAAATAGCTTCATAACTTCTTATTAAAATTATAATTAATTTAAAAAAAGGCTAAAAAAACGAGGACTTAAGGGGAAAAAAAAAGAATCTTTTAAAGGGTTATTAAAGAGCTTCTTTTTTATACTAGCTCTTAATATAAAATTATACATTTTAAAAACTTAACTAAGTAATAAAAGGAATTATTAATAAGTAATAATTATTTAATAATAATTAAGTTATAAAAAAGACTACTTAAGAAATATAAAATAAGGTATTAAAAAGTAGCTAAAAAAAAAGTCTCTAAAGTAATTAACCTTACTTAGTACGAGTAACGAAGTAATAAGTATTTTTAATAAGTCCTTTAAGTCCTTAATTTTATAAAAAAGAGGGCTTAACTTTATTAACTATACTTAACTACTTATTTAGCTCTTAATAGCCTATTTAACTCTTTTATAAGCTAATTAGTATCTATTTTTAACTATTTTTTTAAAATATTACTTTAAAAGAGGTAAGTTAAAGAAGGAAGTAATTTAAAAGTTATAAAAAGTACGAGGCTTAATAAGTTAAAAAGGTATAAAATAATAAAAATTAATAACTAATAAAGATCCCGAGACTAATTATTATATCTTTTTATAGTAATATAAACGTTTATTATTATAATTAGAAAAAGAATTATTAAAACTTACCCTTTTATATTAAATAAAAAAGAGGATCTTAATAAATATAATAACTAGCGATTTAAAAGGGTAGTAATAATTACTAAAAATAGTAAAAACGAGAGTAGTAGCGAAGTAGTAAAAAAAAATAGGAATTACTTAGACCTTAATAAATTCGTTAAGTAATAAAAGTATAGATTTATTATAATTAATATATAAATTAAATATATTCTTATTAAAATTAAATATATTAATAATTACTAATACGGGTATAAGCTAGAGTACGACTTTTAACGAGTTAGGGTAAAAGAGAAAAAAAAAAAACCTAATTTTAAATAAAATCCTAATCCCTTATAAATAAGTAAATATTAACCTAGATTATTAAGGGACGTAAATATATAAGATTATAAATTAGCTTAATAATAAGTAAATTAACGTAGTATTAATCTATTTAACTAAGGTTTATAAAAAAAAGGGGCTATAGGGGTAACCCTTATTTTATAAAATCGTAAATAACCTTAGTTATTAGCTAAATAAATAGTTTATAAGTATAAGCTTAAGAATTATAAAAGTAGTTAATAAATTCTTTTATAAATAAGGGGTATTATTAATATAATTATAATTATAGAAACTATATAAAATCTTAATAACGACGATTATAAAAGAGGAATTCGTATTATAAAACTAGGCATAAGTTAATAAAGCGTATAATTACTTTAATAAGTTTAAAAAAAAGGTAAATAACTTAGATTTCTTTTTTATAATTATTAATAGTAATTTATTATTATAAAAGGATATATAGAGGTAAAATATAGTATTAGATATATAATAATTAATAATTCTATTTATTTTAATCTATAGCTCGTTGCTATTATTAATATAAAATTTAGTACTAATTAGCTAATAAAAAAAGAAATAGATAACCCGAGGTTATTAATAATACGTAATAACGTAGGGATCGTATATAAATATTTAAAATATAGTAGTAAATACGAGGTAATTTATAGATTTTAAAAAGATCTTTTTAAAAAAGAAATTATATTTTAAGGGGAAGTACGAGGTTTTATAAAAAACTTTAATAATATTTTATAATTATTATAAAAAGGTCGGGATTAAGGAATATTAGTATTATTTAGTAATTAATATTATACTCGTAAATAAAGCTTTTAATTATTATTATAAAGCGGTACGTAATTTCGATTAAAATAACTTTTTTAGTATTATTAACGCAATTTAAAGCCGCTTTAAGACTTATAATAAGAATCTAGAGCTCCTATTTAAACTACGAGTAATTTCTTTTATATTAATAATTAGGATAATAAAAAGTAAATTATAAATAAAAATCCTTAAAAAGCTTATTAATCGAATTAATAAGCTAGCGAAAACCTAGCTAAATAAGGGGACTAATAAGTAGAAAGTTAGATATTTTTATACTATAATTTAGCGCGTACTAGAGGTAAAAATAACCTTATACTAAGTACTTAAAAACTATAAAACGCTCTACTTAAAGCTAAGATCTAGCTTTAATATTAAAATAAAAATACTATACTAAATATATTTATAAATATATAATAGCTTTTATTAATAATATTAAGTTAACTAGATATAAATTAAAAAAAGAAAAAAGACTAAGTACGGTAATTACTAATAAAAAGGCCTAGATTTATTAAATAAATAGAGATTTAACTCGTAAATAGGGTAATAAAAGAAATAATACTTTATTTATAAAAAAGATAAATATTAATTAAATAATTACTCTAAAAAAGAGCGTACTAAATTATATAAATAGTATAAAAAGTCGAGGGTAATAAATAGTAAAACTAGCCCTTATTAGTTTAGTTAATTTTTTATTATATATAAAAGTAGATCTAGGGATATAGAACTTAGTAATAATAGCTATAGTAGCGGCCTAGAGTATTTACCTCTTATAAAAAATTTAAAAAATAAAAAAAATCTTACCCCCTATACTAACGAATTAAATTATAATAAAATCGATAATATTAATTACTCTTTCTTTACCCCGTTAATATTTAGAGAATATACGAGGCTAAATAAATAAAAAGTAATAAAAATTCTAAATAAATAAGCTTTTATTTATAAATAATAAGAGAAAGTCTTTTAAATAATAAATATAGAGGTAAATAAAAGGACGAATCTAATAGCGCAGAATTATATTTTC
>MOOC01000292.1:0-27496 GCA_023376865.1 Colletotrichum filicis
AGTTATATATAGCTAAGTTTTAGCGTATATAATTAAGTATTACTTAAGTTATTTAGATTTAAAATAATACTTCTTAACTATATAATATTTAGTATTTAAGGCTTTAGTATTATTACGTAATAAAGACCTAATATATAATTATAAAAATACTATACTCTTTAAATTTAATTAATATTCTACTTAAAATATTTTTTATATAATTTAATATATATAAATAAGCTAGTTAAGTATATAATTAAAAATAGTAGGTTTTGGTATAGCCCTACTAAAATAGGGTGGGCCAAAAGGGGGGGTGGGCCAAAAGTGGGTGGTTTGACTTACCATACGTCGACTTTTCTAGTGATGAATGCTGATTGACGGGGCTTACATCAAGGGAAGTAACCTTCTAGATAAGGGGGATGAACATTTAGTATCGGCAACAAAGATGAGCCAGTACGGATTAAGAAGAGCGTTTAGCAAATAATAGCCAAGCATAAGGTCACACCTTTCTTCGCAAGGAAAGTTCATTTCCAGCCAAAAAAAAAAAAAAATACGAAGAGGTTGCGAACAAAAGGCAAGACTGCATTTTCTTAGTAGAGAGAGGTAAAACAGATTTGCACAAGATAGTCTAGGCTTTCAATTAGAAGCAATTTGCGTAGCAGCCTATTGTTTCTTACATAAGTCAAAGACAGCTTGTATTATCTTAGGACCCGTCTAAGGGCCCGTCCCGGGACTCGTCTCAGGACCTATCTTGGATCCCTCGAACGAGGATTAGTCTCCGAATCCGTCTCGTTTACATGGAGTCTGCCGGGGTGATCACTAACTCTCCATGTCTGGTCGTGTTGCTGAACCAGGTGCTAGAACCGCCATAACCAAGTGCTAAAACCAGGTGCTAGAATCAGGTGCTAGAACCGCCATAATAAGGTGCTAGAATCAGGTGCTAGAACAAGGTGCTAGAACCAGGTGTAAGAACCAGGTGTAAGAATCAGGTGCTAGAACCAGGTGCTAGAACCGGGTGTAAGAACCAGGTGTAAGAATCAGGTGCTAGAACCAGGTGCTAGAACCGGGTGCTAGAAACATTTACCAGATCTGACGGGCTGGAACAGTCCGTAGGGCCAGGTCTAAATCCTGGACACGACGCAAAGAGGAGAAGCAGAGACGGCTCTGCGCCAGCGGCGTGACACAGCAGAGATAAAGGGTAATTATTTCTATAGGTATAATCCTATCCATCTAGACTGAGGCATCTATAGAGTAGAGATAGGATCAAATAGGTCAAGCCTAATCATAAAGGCTTCCTCGCCGTGACTGATGACCTAGAGAGTGAGAGGTAGTCAGCTGTTTCTTAAGTAAGCTATAATTTTATCTCGAGGAACCTATACTTTACTATATACTTCGTTTATAGTATTACGTAACTCCTTATAGACTCTTTTTAAGAGACTCTGGGTATTATTCTTATCCCTACCTCCCTTACTAAAGATTATTAACGAGTAATTCTCTAAGCCTAATTATATATTAGTTAAGGAAACTTAAACTTATTAAGAGTACGAACTATAGGCATACTATATTCTAATATCTAAGCGAATTATGCCCCTTTTCTAACTATCTTTTTATTATATCCTATAATTTATATAAGAACTAAGTCTAATTAGCCCGCTACTTTTTCGAATTTAATATTAAAAAATATAATAAGAATCTTTAGTATTAGGTTAAAATCGATACCTATAGCTTTAACTATTTTTAAAAACTATACCTCGAACTTATAATATACCGTTATCCTATTATAATCCTCTTTTTTAATTATAGGTATAACGGGCTCGTTTGTACCGTTATTAATAAAATTAAAATATCTTATCCTTATTTTAATAAACTCGATTTATTTATTAAGCTTAGGGTATTTATATACTTATTAAAAAAGCGCCTCTTAGTTTAAAACGCCCCCGCTAACGAGGTTCTTTATATATATAAAATCTAAGCTTTTTTTTATATAAGCCTAGCTATAATTTATATTTTTAATATTAAAAAAAACGTTATTAATATAGTAGTAGGTAAGAGCGTAGCAGAGATATTAATACTTATGATTTTAGTTAGGGAGTACTATTTACCTATTTTAATAGCCTAATTACCGGTCCCGGAACTAATATTAAGAATATTAAGAGGCTTGTCCTCGGGGAGCTTTGCCGCCGTCAAACCACCTTCGAGACAGAGCTTGAATAGCTGGTATTAAAATTCTAGTCGAGCTACCTCCCTCTCTGCCTCCGCAACCGTAACGGCTCATGGTTCCTCTTGATGATTTATATAATATGTGCTAGGCTTGAAATGGGAGCCAGTCTGCGTGAGAGTCTCTTGTCTCTTACTTCCGTCATAGACAGCTTGGACCATGTCTTGGGATCCGTTTCCGAACCCGTCTCCAGACCCGTCTTGTTCTCTTGTTAGCGACCATCACACGTCTATCTGGCTGCCGTGATTGAGGGGAACGGGGTTGCAGTAGTGGGGAGGCAGTCTTGGGCCTCTGAGAAGTTTTATCAAGGCAGATCAACATTGGGCCGAGCACTGGAGGATCGCGCAGGCTAACACAAAGATGTGTCGCACACCACGCGTTGCGGTCAAGTGGCTTGTAAACCATCACAAAACATGTTGTCGGCGCGCGTTCTGGCATTGAGAATCCGATCGAGAGCAGCTCGCGCAGCTGTAGACAGAATGCGTCGGAGACGAACGTGTAGAAGGCGAGTACGAGAGTCGAAGCTAGGGGGGCGATTCCTGGCATGGTTGCCGGTTTCGCGACATCACTGAATGGCTGGAGCGGAAAGGAGATCCGGGGCCACCACACATAACACTCCAACTTGGCATTGCGTCTCAAGGATTGAATTCTCTGTCTGGGTTTGAACGCTATCTACAGTATTAATACGTCTAAATGATAGAAATCTGCCTCCGTCTTTTCTGGCGAAGCCAATTTCGGTTCACCTCCTCGTGCAGAAACTTGAAGTAACCCAGTCTCCTTGACGTAGTAACCCAGTCTCCTTGACGTAGTACTCCCGTCCCAAGTGAGGACGATGCCATACGATTGGCGAAGGCTTTCAACACTCGATCGGATTTCCAGACACCTTTCACTCTGCCTCTTCAACAGTGACGGCTCATCCCAGACCACTTCGATTGGCAATGGAGAAAAAGCTTCCTCTTGATGACATATAGTATGTGCTTGGTGTATCCCAGAGGGCGACTGACTTCTGCTTCTGGCAGCTAGTATCCAGGCCGCCCGCGATGCTCTATCTAAGTTGTCACGAGACGTGGCTAGATCCATCACCCGTCCATCCCACAGAGCGTGCAAAACGTGTCCCTTTACAACCAACTGCCTCCCTTCGACACAGCTGACGACTTCCAGGATATCCTCATTCCAGTTGAGCTCATGATGATCAGGCCAGGTTATCGGTGATCGTATCTTAGCCCACGACCATGACGGCGTTAGTGTCGTGTTGACAGATCTTCAGTAAGGTCAGCAGCAGTGGCATAATGAATGGGGATAAGTCTGTTGGATAAACGATATTGATTTAATGCAATACCACTGAGGTCCATTGATCAAAAGGTGATTGTTGTGCTTGATTGAGATATTTCCCCTCATTCTGGTCCGAGCGGGACTCTGTCTTATATTTACCTATTATCACCGGTTCGTACCTATTATTCAATGCATTTCTAGCATCCCTTTATCCAGACACAGTCGTCAATCCAACAGGACTGCCCTACAAAGGATAAATGCCACTCGTTTATAGATCTACTGCAGGCCCAGCAGATCACTCTAGGCAATACAACCAGACTTACCACCATTTCATTATGCCACTGCTGACCATACTGAAGATCTGTCACTATTCCTATCCTACTGACCAGCCTCCTGCTGCTGAATCTGGAGACTTCGTGTTAAATATTGGCCAATCCGATCTGTGTACCCAACTTATTGTGTTGTCGATCAGGTAATGCAAGAGGCGGTCGGAGCAATGTTGCAACCCGTACTTCCTTTCTCGATGAGAATCTTCAGATGAGGAAGGGTTTCTTGTTCTTCTATCTGCGTCTATGTTTCCTTTTTATCCCTTGAGGTCGTAACCTTGTACCGAGCATAGCTAAGAGTATCCCATGTGACGGGCTCGACCCGGCACAATTATATTTGTAGTAAGCTAGATAAATGGCATCGGCCTTTACCTTAAACCCTTTACAGCAGGTGAGAGGATCAATAGGAACTGAAACCGATTGCTCTTAGCCGTTGGCAGCCCAGTAGCCAGGATGCGCAGTGCAGCAAGACTTAAAAGCTTGCCAATTGGAAGTACAGCACTATACCGCGTTAAAATCTGTGCGAGTTTACACCTGCGCGTGGGGTACTAACAGCACCGTCTTGTTGGTAGCTACCTCCGGGACAGCATGATGAGGTGTATCCAGAGTTGGAGTTGTCAGATCCCAGGCATTGCCAAATCAAGGATGGGCTGTTGTTGCGATACGCAGCGCATACACCGCTCAAGAAAGTGCTCTGAAACTCGCACGTTAGATTCTCATCGGGGAGGGAGGCTTCTAGGATTAGTTCTCACGAAGGGCAGCAAAGCAGCAAGTTGAAAGACCTTCATTGTTGTCCAAGTTATCTTATGAGTTGACTAGGGTGGCGCATGGCGTGTTGGACACCAAGTGTCGATGGCCAAGGTGGGAGTTCTTATATATATTCAGAGCTTGTTCACTGCCACAATCAGTCTAACAACTTCCCTCTCGCCTAATTTTTCTTGGCATCTGCTGTTAGTGAATGAATGAACCTACCACAAAATTACTAACAGCCGAAAGCTCTTCACCTCTCCTTGCCGGAGCCCGCATCCGCGATGGCCTCACAGCCGCCGCCGGGCACCGGGCTGATGTCGGCCGACACTGCTGACCCCGAACTAGGCTCCGGGACATCTCCGAAGCCGAACCCCACCACAAGAGCTAAGCGACGACGTGACACCAAGGCACTGCCGACTCGGCCTAGCCTAACGGGAAGCCAGCTTGACGCCACCAACGACGCCCCTTCCTCGGCCGAGGGGCCCGCAACCTCTACAGCATCTGCTCCGACTAGGTCCGCCACAGGGTCCGTCTTGACAGCCCTTGCAGAAGAAGCCAGACAGTACGAGGCACGGAAAGACGTCTTTCTGACCATTGCACAGTCCGTTGACAGCGTTGTCGCCAGCTTCGACGGTTCTAGAAAGCAGATCGCGAAAGAAGCCAGTGGCTATGTCATCCAAGCCCTCAAGAGACTGATCAATCACGAGACAACCCCAGCAGCGGCTCGGAATTGGGCGGCTGTCGCCGCACCGATGACGGGCAACACCACTACGACGACCCGGAGCGACCAGAGCTCTGTCCGCCCAAAGGCCCCACTCCCCGCCCCGGATCAGCCGCAGGCGCAGCCGGAGGAGGATCTCCGCATCTTTGCCCGTGTCCCGGAAGAAGGCTTGGCCGTCGCTCGGAAAATCGCACCGTTCGCCGTACGACAGGCCGTCTGTAAGGCTTTTGGCCTGGGGCTAGCGGACCTTCCCCACGTCTACCATATCAGTACAGGTTACTCTCTGAAGCCGCTGAACAAGCAAATACAGGAAAAACTACTTGCTAGTAAGGCAAAGCTGGCACAATGCCTCGGCGCCCACCAAGTCGAGAAGCCCATCAAGTGGCACACGTACGTTGTGCCGCGATGCCCAACAAAACTACACAGCATTGGCGGGGGCGTCCTGGACCCAGCCGCGCTCGTTGACGATGAGGTCTTCGCACAGACAGGACAGAAGCCTGTCCTTGCCCGACCGTCCCGCCTTGGGCCCAACCCAGTCACGAACGAAATATCTTGGCTCATATCGTTCACATCAGAGGTCACGCCCTTCAGGCTCTTCAACCAAAGCGGCAGATCTCTGCCCGTCAAGAAACGAAGGACGCTCATCCGACACGACCCCGGCTGCCAGGGCTACCACTCCAACCGGTTCTGCGGACGACGACCGATCTGCAGCACACGGCTGAGAGCGGCAGAAAATCAATGTCAGGGGGGCAGAATCCGGAATCGGGAAGGCCAAGGATCTAGACGGCCGGCAGAAAAGCGCGGCAGAATCCTAAGAAAGAACGGCAGAAAGAAGAGTTCGAGATGGCAGAATAAAACCGGGGCGGCAGAATGAATCGAAGTTCGCTGATAGGTGTAGTAACCCATGCAGATAGCAGAATCAAACTTGGTATGGCAGAAACGCTGAACTGGGAATCAGATCCGCGAGGACGGTAGAAAGATAAGTGGGGTCGAACTGCTTTGAGGGTGGCAGAATCAATTTGGAGCGGGGGAAACTGAGTGCCCGTCAAAGATGACAGAGCCCTTTTCCCGTCCCTGGTGGTGCAAGTTCGGATAATGCGAAATGATTGCGATGACGGCTTCGGCGGATTTTCGAGAGAACTCTTACATGCGCGTTGCATACCATGTAGGCCTCAGGAATTGAAGGCCGTGAGGGTAGACGAGACTGGATAGCCCAGAGATTGCTAAGTAGCGATGTGACAGAATCTAGGATACCCTCGCTTAGGTGAAACTTACCGCATACAGTCATTACTCAGTTAACCACATAGTCGGGCCAGGATTTGTTGGATTGACGACTGTGTCTGGATAAAGGGATGCTAGAAATGCGTTGAATAATATATAAGAACCGGTGATAATGGGTAAATATAAGACAGAACCCCGCTCGGACCGGGATAGGACGGAATCCTTTAAAAAAAAGCATAATAATCACCCTTTGATCGATGACCTCAGTGGTATTGTATTAAATCAACATCGTTTATCTAACAGGATTGCCCTACAAGGGATAGATGCCACTCGTTTATATAGATCTACTGCAGGCCCAGCAGATCACTCAAGCAATAAATAACCATACTCATCCCCATCCATTATGCCACTGCTGACCATACTGAAGATCTGTCACGTTTGCATGAACGGCTTGAACTGACGTGCATCCGAACCAGCTGGCGGAACTCGTCAAGGGGATCCACGGTATCGGACGCCGACGGCGGGTCACACGCCGTCGACGGAAGAGATCAACGTCCGAACCTGGCCAAAGTACGGCGGAGATCGGCGACACAATCGAAGTGGGGGTGGTCGGAAGCAGCGTGCGGGGAACGCCCGATGAAGCACTATCTCGGGCGCAGCCTCTCTGCTGATCTCTGGGGCATCCTCCTTGAACATAAGCTACGGCAGGCATTTCTCAAGCAGTCTTGCAGCATTAGCCACTCCACCTTCAAGCGCTGTCCCACTGATCTTTCGGCGGAGCAATCTGCCTCTGTGGCAACACACCCGACCATCAGGGCGATGACCAAAGCTATCCAGAAGCTTCGTCCAGGTTCACCAGGGTATAAGAAGGCAAACGAGCGATACGCAGCGAAAACGAGAGACTCAAGAGGGAGCTGCTGAAGTCTTTTAGGGATGATTGGACTGACGAGCAGGCCATAGACGATATTGAGCGCAAAATCCATGGCGTTAGGTTTTCCAAACCGGCAACGGTAGACACCTGTCGCCATCAGCGACTAGCACAAAAGCAATTACGACAAGGTCACAGCCCAGATCGTTACTACGCTCGAAGACTAATATTGACGGAGGGATGACGCCATTGATGTAGTATCTGCGTACTGTCTTGTGTGAGAAGGATACACCGTGCGCCGGCCTCGCCCTTAGTTGTTAGCGAACGATGTGGCTCTCGACTCACCTCGTGATCCGCCGGCGGATAGCCTGCTGAATGTCGTCATTCTGTCCATCCCGCAAATCGCGAGAAGCCGCGGCCGAGGAGCTACTTGATATGAGTTAGCCAGGCTATGGACCTGCAATCAGACGATAAGCGTCGGTTGATTGACCTCACCCGTGTGTTCTACACGTCTGGTGACTTGACTAAAAACTTTCAACTCAAATACTTGTCCAAAGTTTCGACTATCGACAAGCCAGAGTCTAAAGTCTGGCAGTATAACCATTAAACACAAGATGCACCTAAAGAACCACGCACTCAAGATTCACGGCACCGTGTCATGAATAGTGTGATATCTGACATAGGGTTAGGGGAGAGTCCGACGGATTGAGGTATCCAACTCTTTAATAATTCTAGAGTCTATGTGAGTAGTGTGAGTTTCTATAGGCCTAGTCTACACTGGTTACCCTGAGACATGTTTACCGCAAGAGATCAATTTCTTGGGGCCACAGCGTTGAGTTTGACAAAGTCTTCGAAGCATGTAACCTAGCCCTAAGGTCACACCCAAAGCGCTCCTCGAAGTATACCGCCTTAATTGTCGCAGCTTCTAGAGCAGTCATGCTTCTCCGCGTTGTAAAGAGAGTGACATTTACACTGCACGTCTTGGACAGGGCGACATGATCCAGATACGGAGCCACGATGAGGGTTTTTAGGGTCGGTGTTCTTATAGTTGACCGTAAAGGACTTTCCAAGCGAGCCAAATTTGCGGTTAATGTAGAAAAGAGCGTTGCCCTTGCGCAGACCATTGTTGCAGTATTCAGCTGGCTCATTGCGCTTCCAGTATTCGAATTGGCCGCAGTCTGCCCCGTAGTATCCGTTCACTGCGAAAGTCAAGTTAGCGCAACTCAGCCATCAGGGATGTGGAGGAGCAAACGTACTAGCGCTGTCAACCAAAACCCAAGGGTCTACATGGTCGTCGAAGCAAAAATCTAGAAAGCACTGGACTCTTTGGCAGTCACAGTAGCTGAAACCGCAGTCGCGCTTTTCAAGCTCGAAGGGAAGGTAGTTGGAAGATGATACACTGGCTAAGATAGGAGAAGCCAGTAAACCAGTGAAGACTACCAGAAACACAGAAGGCATCTTGTTCAGGCGCTTATGAATCAATGTGGTGTAATGTGAAATAGTGTGGTTCGGTATTAAGCGGCCAGTATTGGGAACAGAAGTAATTGGTCCTGTGTTCTTATAGATGTCACTCTTGCTAGTCGTAACACGCTTCGTCTGAGCACAAACAATCTCGGGCGGACATTTCCGAGTCATGAAGCATCTGTTAGCTATCACAGAGAGCCAATCTCCCATATAGTGAACGATAAACCGTATTAGATTGGGGATTTACCATCATAACCTTCCTCCGCTGACCTGTGCCAAATTTCATCTGCCCATGGAGCCACTCAAAAAGCAAAAACGTGTCGGTGGTTCTCCTGTGGCTGGGTCATTTGGGACGACAGAGCAATGCGATTCGTCGATGATTTTCATTTTTGATACTAACTCGAGTGTTTTGGATCTGATGCCATAGGTTTCTTACTGGATCACGCGAGTTAGAAGATCGAAATGCGACTGATATGTCGTGTAGGAATATTACTGCAGGCTCTGCGTACGGAGTAGAGGCTTGCTAGATTGGGCCCATTTCAATGCTATAAAGCGAAGCGGTCACCTCCTTGAGATAAGGGAGACAGAAAGACCACAGTAATTGTAAAAACTTCACGTCGCAAGGCACGAGCAAGGGGTGATAGGGAAACTGACTTTGTTGATTGACTTTAATTAGTTGCACTAGGGCTGTTAAGGCTAACGCTGGACCATAGCTGTAATGAATTTCCGAAGCACATCGATTACGAATTGTGGGTTTCACAGAAGGGCTCTGATGTTGGCGCGAGATTGTTCTAAGAAGAGCTCATCGTCATGTTATCGACGGTATACTTGGTCTATAGGGGTAAGTTTAAACTCCCTACTAGGTAGCGTGGGTCTGGCCAGGGTAGAGCAGTGACTCTTAATAGCCAAATTTGTGTTCGACGTGCACAAGAATCTCGAAAGTAATGCTACTGATGTAATCTCGAAAAGCACGGGCGAAGATACCTGACAAGGGGGTTAAACTTTGGCCTGATACCGTAGTAGGACTCTGACGAAGATGATTGTGGAGCATCACAATATCTCCAAATTGTCCTTTATTAAATAGTGGTTTCTTATTACACTAGAAAGCCTCATCGCTCACAGCGCCTGACTCGCATACGATATGTCCTGTGCAGTGGACAACACTAGCTCCAACATAGTTCGTAAGTACTTTGCGAAGGTTAATTGCTAGAAGGACTCGTTAAACCTAAAGTTCAAGCTAGAGCCAGGCGATACTACTGCGAAGCCAACATCTTACTAGTCCGGTCCCTTATAGTATTCGTTTGGAGACCGAATTAATGTCACCAAGTTTTCCTAAGAACCTTAACCTAGTACAGTATCTCATCGGGTGCTGATAGACCCCATTTTCGCCAAGGGCCTAAGAACGCTCTCAGTCAACCAGTAGATCTCTAGTAACTACCTATTGTAACGTGGTGGGCCCGTATAGATTGATCTTATCGAGCAGCAGTTAGACAGGCAGGGGTCATTAATTTGATTTGATTTGATTGATTCCTACTCGGTTTTAGCCGCTTTAGTCAGCAGATGCCCGGATAGCGGGGTTTGGCCAACAGCCGACGCGCTCCGGACGTTAATCCGCAGTGCCCCACTTCGCCAGTGCAAAAAACTGACCAGCTATCTCCAAATCTCCCACTTTGCTCTCCAATCTTAACTACCCTTGGCTAGTACCTCGTGTAGTTCGCGGTTCTTTACTAATATACATGTATATCTAGGCTCTATTGAGGTCTTTCTCCTCGTACAACGGTTCAGCGTACCTATAGTCTCCCCCTAATGTTCAGCTTAGTCTAGTATGCGACTCGATCCCGTGTTGCCTAAGTTGTCGAAACCTGCGGCATTGCAGTAAGATATGCAACGCCGTTTGTCGTCCTTCCCGGCATGGGCAGTTAGCGTTGGTGATACCCAGTACTCTTTGGTTAGAGAGGAAGTCCTAGAGCCCGATCTCTTCCGTGCGCATCTAGACCAGGAGTGCGCCCTAGCGTTTACTAAGGCCTTCGTAGAGTTCGAGGACTTTTATTATTAGCTTTAGTATAAGACTGAACGATGTTCTCCCTTACGTCTCGGTTTCCTAATTAGTTCGCTACGCGTAGTAGGACTATTTATATAACCATGTTTTAACTATCGTCCTGAGTTTAAGTAAGGCTCTCGGCTTGTCTACCTTGGAACCTATCTGTCCGTCCGTCTGGCCTCCATCCCGTCGCCTCCTTAGCAGCGATGTCTACTACTTCGTTACCCTAGATACCGATGTGGGTAAGTACCTATCGGAGCTCGACTTCAAGTCCCTATTCTTAGAGGGCTTATGTCTTTTCTATAATAACCTTAAGAAAGTACGCACCGGACTTCCCCTTTAGATTAGCTAACGATCTAATAGTAGCTTAGTTATCGGTATATATAAAGACTTTACTTCGGTAGTTTCCGTTTTCCTTATCTACCTACGCCATCTCGAGGGCCAGGACAATGCCCTACAGCTCTCCCGCATAAATAGTAGATATTATGTCGTCCCCCATATAAGATTTCTTAGTTTATTATATAATTATATAAACTACTGCCGCTCCAATCTAACTATCAATACCGCTACTATCTATATAGATATAGGCCGCGTTAGTATTCTTTTCTAAATAACGTTCGTATTCTTTTTCGGCCTATTCTATACCTCTAGTAATATAAATACGCAGTCCTTGCTACTACGGGGGAGTAATAAAAGGTAGTATATACTCGTACTATTATTATTAGTTAGTTATATCTTATCTATCGCGTATTTAGTTTATTATCATCTATCTCGGGCTAATTTTCTTTCCTCTACGTATAGTAACTTCGGCTATACCTACTCTACTAATAGTATTAATATTATATTTCTATATCTATTATTCGATTAATAAGAGGTGCATTTCCACATCTAGTACTAGGAACCAGGTTACTCTATATGCTCTGTACATTATCCTAGCTACTCTAGCTTAGAGCCTCTATAGTCTATTTAATATTCTTTTCGTATAGCCCATCTCTCCCCAACCACTATTATACCATAACGAGTAGGCATATATCATTTAGGGTATTATAACTCCCCTATAAATTATCCTTATTTCTCTCGTTATTACGCCCTACGTAGAACTACCTAGATTGCTAAGTGCTATAATAGTATTCGTAACCTTACGTTCTATCTTATCGATATATTATTTCTACTTAAGGGCTAAGTCTATAATAAGACCGAGGTATTTATAGGTTATTTTAGGCTTAATTTCTCCCTACTAGCTATTAAGTATTTTATTTATATTAATTCGGGTTTTTATTCTTATAAAGTAAATAAGCTAGAACTTTTTAAGCGCGAGGACGGATGCGTAAGTGAGAGCTTATATCTTGGCTTTCCGAAGCGCTTCTTAGAGCTTTTAGCAAGTTTCCTCTATACTATCTCCTATAGTAAAGATCGCTACGTTATTAATAAAGCCGGTAGCTATTATATCTCCGGTCTTATTATAGCTATCTAAGAGATCTGCGTTATAAAAGAGGTAGAGTATCGGTAAAAGGGGCGACCCTTGTGGGATACCGGTATTAAGCCTATAGGTTTTAGATCGGAATCTATCTACGTAAATCTCCGTCTCTTAGTATCTAAGGAAATTAGTAACCTAACGTACCGTCGCTTCGTTAATTCACCTCTTCCGCAGGTTGTGTAGGAGTCGGCGGTACGAAACGTTATTAAAGGCGCCTAATACGTCTAGGAGAAGTAGGCTTACTACTATTCCCTATCCTAAACCCTAGGCTTTATATATCTATCCCCGATTTAGTACAGTGCGTATTCCGTCAACTAACGTCTTCTCCTACCCATGTGGCTATCTAGCAGTAATCTATGTATTTCGGCAAAGTAGCTCAGTCTCCTTGCTATAATAGCATCCATAATCTTGCCCACCGTATTCAAAAGGGCTATCGGCCTATATACTTTGGGCACTATATAGTTATCTTTACCTAGCTTCCTAAGTACTACCATAATAAACTTTCTAAAGTATTATAAACAATATCCTAATCAGAGGCTCTAGTTAAATATATAGACGAGATGTAGCGTGATCTATAGCCTTATTACTTAGAGTACTAGGTTAGTAATGCCGTCGGGGCCCAGGGCCTTCAGCAGTACTACTTCCTAGATAGCGTCCTCTACTTCGCTTTCTAACACTAGTAGTAGGCTAATCTAGTTACTATACGATGCGTTATTAATATCTTCGAGATTTACCTCGGGTAGCGGGGGGAAAAAGGCTTCCTTAAAGAGTATAGCTTTCTCTTTGGGCGTTATAGCAATCTAAGACGTATTAAGGTTCCTAATTTCCAGCATAACAGTCAACAGCTAGCTCTATCTATTCCGGGCCTATTTAGCAATCTTCTATAGCAATCTAGGTAACTCGGCCGCTATTTCTACTACTTCATAATATACTTATTAAAGAGCTTTCCTTATAATATAGCCTTTTTTGTTACGTACTGTTCTATATACCTCCTAGCTCTCCTCTATATATTACTCGCTATGGTCGCAGCAGAGTCGCTTCGTCTTGGCCAGGATAGCTACGCACTACTCGTCCTAGCCTCTTTTAGACTTTAGTAAAAGGGTGCTAGTTAGGACCGCGGCTTTAATAGTAGCTAAGAGGGTATTAATAGTTATTTCTATATATTTATCGAGCGCCGCTTTCGTTCTTAGCCTTTATAACTACAGTAGCAATCCTAGGAGCGTTTTAATAAGTATTTCCTTATTAACTACTTTTTACTTTTATTTCTCCTCTCGCTATAGCTCAATCACTACTAAGTATAGTAACGTTACTATAGGTAAATAATCGGAGTTATGGATAATATTATAATTTACTTCGTATCTAATTATTCGGTTAATAAGACCTACGATAATAAGATAAAGGTCGATAGTTGTTCGGTAGTCTCCTTCTTTATATATAATAGTTCCCGCTCTTAGTTAACTCGTGAGGTTTATATTATTTATTAGATCTAGGAGCTTAGTTACTTCGCAGTCCGGCGCTCGGATATTGCTACCTCCCTACAGCTTATAGTGTAGGTTAAAGTTGCCGATGACAATTTACTCGACGTGCTGGTGTGTTTCCAGTGTTGTTCGTAGCTGCTATAGGACCGGCTGCCGTTCTTCCTCCCGCGGTGACGGGTTGTACACATTATGTAGCACTAGGCTTCTTTCTGGCCCCCAAGTCGTGTTGGATCATTCTGACCGTGAATGATCCTTATCTTATCGTCACGTGCCTTGTCCCATAGTTCTTCCGTTCCGTGAGGAGCAGGCGTGTTCCTATTTCACCTGCATATATGATGTACGGGAAAGAAAAACACCAACAAAAGCCAGAACGAAATTTTTGAAACCAGCACCAAATTGATCGAACCACGCCGGCTCGCGTCTGCAGAGGTCACTTTGGGCACAATGTCATCCTCGGCATTGATTCTGCCTTCAAAGGGCCTGCTCGTGGCCGCGAGCGGGCTCTAACCACGAAAAATTCGAGAGCAAGCCACAAAGCACGATGTATCAAGAGACAACACCATCGCCACCTCCGCCGGCGGGTCACGGGTTTTCACGAGGAGCACAACGACCGCGCCCAAACACATCAACACGACAGCCACCGATAGGTTATGGGTCACCTATCACCCCCGACAAAGTTTGCAACGTCCCGCGACAGTAATGACGATGAGCCCGACAGAAAGGTATCGCCTCCTGCACAGAGGAAGCACCAGACATCAGGCATGCTACAATCGGTGCCGTAAAATACTACAGATTACAGACAGCTTGGTCACCTGTCGCCCCTCTCCCCCCTCTACGAAGAAGGAGTGTCGTCCCTTCAACGTCCGACAATGTCTACGGAATCTGTACACGAGTTCTCATACTTAGTATTCGGACGAATCGACGCGATTAAAGCATTGTGTTTCGCAGATCGAGACCGACCCTAGGCGGCGAACGGCGGTAGTGGTCGAAAGATAGAAACATAGAGCCACATAGGAACCCGGCAGGAAGCAGCAAAAACATTTACAGTTCAACTGAGATACGGTACATACGAGTCTGAGAGGATGCGGACAAGAGAAACAAGCGAAGCCGAGCGCCGGGGGGAGACTATAGGTACGCTGAGCCAGACATGGTAGTAAGCACCAACAGAGCCGAAGCAGGAAGACGCGAAAGAGGGAATCTAGAGACGAGGAAAACAGTTATGATAAGAGGAAAGCAGTGCAGCAGGAAGAGAGTCTTCAACAGAGAGAATTAACATAGAGGATAGACCGCGCAGCGAGGAATTGGGAGACGGCTGGCCTTGATTCAACAGCAGGGCGAAGTGGGGCGTCGCGACTTGTCGTGGACGCGTCGGCTGTTGGCCAAACCTTGCTTTCCGGGCATAGCTGTGGATAAGAGCGGCCAAAACCGAGTAGCAATCAAACAATCCAATCCAATCAATAAATCAATCAGTCAATCTTTTCGCTTGTCCCCTTCGAGCGAAACTTTGCTAACGACGGCATGAAAATATTGTGTATGGTAGGGCTAAATTTGATGAATCCTCTGTCCCCAAGAAAATTAGTCTATTGCAATACCATCCACAAGTCATCTTCTCTGACCACAACGCTGCATGCATGCGTAGGCGAGCGTCTGTTGCATTTTTTTCACGAGAAGCCATCCGGTTGGGCGAAGACTCTTCTGCCGTGACAGTCAGCTACATAATCACTCAGAATATCCTCACACAAATGAGCAGGTTCTAACACATTGTCTCTTCCTAACGTCCCTATAGGTACTATCTGCCCCACAGGCTGTCCCTGCTTCATTCGATCACATACTGATTGCAAGGCCAAATTCGTTCATCTCCTCATTGTACAGCCAGTTGTGAGCCGCGTGATGTATTCCAGTGCGACTTCAATATATGAAGTCCTCTCTGGATATAAGCTGCAGACGCTTCTGCGGGAAAATACCCGTTGTCGGGGTAGTGAAGCTAAGAGAGCGGGCATAAGCAACATATCAAGACGGTAGGCACCTTAACCATAGTTGGTTTATGCTTGGATTGTGCTGTGAAAGATGGTTTACAACGTCGACGAGGGGCTGCAAAATGTTTTGATCGAGGGTGAGAACCCTTTCGTAAAATGCATTGCCATGGTGCGTCTCATGAATATCAGAGATCGAGTGTCAACAAGTCTCCGAGCGCCACGTCCGAGGCCTCTCGAGAGGCTTCTGGTGGAAGCGAGAGAGCATCACCAGCAAACGAGTCGAAGTGACTACCGACAGAGGTTAGGTCGTATGCCAGCATCCAGCTGTCGTTTGCGCTACTGGTTGAAAAGCCAATTACTACAGGTTTCCCGGGAGATATCTCGTCAAATTCTGTCTCTGCCGTATTGGTATGGTGATTCGAGCATCCAAGCGGGTACATATTGATCCAATTCGTCGAGGCTGTGCTTGAATCGTTGGCTTGCAGGGGCCATGAATTCACAAAGTTGTTTAACCCCACTGTGTGCACCGCCGGATATCTTGGCATTGTTTCCAGCCCAATATCAAGGCCACTCGGATCGTTGACATTGGATGGAACCGTATCAGGCAAGTTTGTTTGAGTTGCTATGCTGGACGATTTCGAGGAGTTGCGGGAGGCTGACGGTGTTGACTGAGTGGCTACCTTGCTACGACGCTGCTTAGTCGGTCTTCCCAACCGACGCGGCGGGCTGTAGAAGCAGTCGATCTGGAGCCTTCGGCAGCGATCGCACTTGGCAGCTCCAGATTCGCTTGAGCACCGGCTCTTGAGAGATCGGCAGCGGTCGCAGGCACTTCTTTGAGCGAACGACATGGCTGGCGGAGCGTTCGTGTAGATACGCCATGAGAATGCAAAGACGGCTTGCGTATGGTGTCAAATGGGAGCAGCCGAAGGTTTTATGGCCTACATTTCGCAAGTCTCGCACACGATGCCCAGCAATAGTCGGGCTACCCGGACTGGTCTTGGTCTCGTCAGGTTCATTTGCACGTTCCACTAGTGTCCGAGTCCTTGCGTCGGAGCGTGGGGGACACCTGAGATGGTTAGGTTTCCTCTCCCTTTCCAGGGATTGGCCATCAGGCGCGACGCCAGTATACTATGTTAAGGTTCTCAGAAAACCTTGGTAATGTTAATCCAGTCTCTAAACTGATGTTACAAGGGATTGGACTAGTTAGACATTGGCTTTGCCGCGAGTCTGGAAAGGCAGACTGGGAGTGGTATTGCGTGGCTCTAACTCAGATTCTAGGTTTCACAAGTCCTTCTAGCAATTAATCATCGCAAAGTACCTAGGAACGTTGTTAAAGCCAGTGTCTATCTACCATTAGGCAGGACATGTTATATGCGAGGCGGTGTGAAAGATGAGGCTTTCTAGTAAAATCAGAAACCACAATTGAACAAAGGATAATCCTCGTAGCGGTGCAGCGTTAGCCTATGAAGTTAACTAAGAAAGTCGATTTCCCTGTCAATCTTTGCTCTTACCTTGCGACGTGAACTTTTCGTCATTACTGTGGTCCTTCTCTCCCTTGTCTCAAGGAGGTGACCGCTTCGCCTCCATAGCGTTGAAATGATCCCGATCTGGCAAGCCTCTACATAGAGTCTAATATTCCTAGATTCTAATATTCCTACATAACATATCAATCGCATTTCTATCTTTCAACTCGCGTAACTTAGTAAGGAAACCGCGGCACTAGTTCCCAAAAACCCGGGGTTTGTATCATAGCTGAAAACCATTAACGAATCGTATTGCCCTGTCGTCCCGAGTGACCGACTCAGTGAGTGGATCCATGGGCAGGTGGGAATTTGGCATAGGTTAGCAGAGTTAGGTTATGTTGGTAACTACGTGACGGTAACCTAATACACATTTCCTCTCGTGCCTAGATTAGGGACTTATTACTAATCCTCTAGCCCGTTTAGTCTCAAAACGC
The DNA here is from genome assembly GCA_023376865.1 of Colletotrichum filicis. Taxonomy (NCBI): domain Eukaryota; kingdom Fungi; phylum Ascomycota; class Sordariomycetes; order Glomerellales; family Glomerellaceae; genus Colletotrichum; species Colletotrichum filicis. Next base: position 17,749 of record MOOC01000292.1, read on the forward strand.
ACACTAGTAGGGGTCTCCTAGCTTGGTTGATGCGAATGGCTCTTCAGTAGCCCTGTGCTAACCACGGATAGCGACGTACCGCTGAAGGAAAAGCTCCTCCTATAAGTTGCCTACGAGTTAATGTTATGTTTTCTAATACTATTCCGAATTGTTTAGGAATTCCGGGCGTAAAAGAAGGGGGTGAGGAAGAACAGGGGCTCAATTGTCGTCGGTAGGTATGTAAAAGAACATTGAAGCGCATCGTCATAGGCTCGTTATTGCTATACTCGTAGCGAGTGAGCCTCGTAATAGTGCGTTGCTTGTTTGAACTTCTTAAACGTGCCTGGGTCTCGTACCGGGTATTCTAGTAGGCTTCGGCTTGACCTGTTGGAGGCGGCGGTGGTGGCCCTGGGTCCTTTGCAGTCCTGGTAATTGGCCATAGGGCTTGGGTATGGCGATTCTTTGAATAGTATACTGAATGGGTTGGCGACAGTTTCTGCCCGTAGTTATAGGGCGATAATATCCTGCCACCACCTCCCGCTATTCTGCACCCAACTGTGGCTGCGGCCGCCACATAACTGCCAGTCTCGGGCACATACGTAAGCTGGGCTCTGCGTAGTTAGCATTCGAGTGGGTTAAGCTAATCAGAGGCCGTTAATTAATTTAAATTATTTTAGTAAAAAGTACGGTAATTAACGTATTAGCCTAAGTTAACGTATTGGCCTAAGTCGACGTATTAGCCTAAGTCGACGATTCTATCGAATTAGCCTAATTAGCCTAATTGCCCAGCTGGGTAGCTAGGCAGCTGCCCAGCTGCCTAATTAACTCGCTCGAAAAGCTAGTAGTAGTAGTTTATAAACGAGGTCGAGGATTTATAACGCTTATTTAGGTAGGTTAACTCTGCGAGGCGTTACTACTTTTAATCGCAACTACCGTCTCGTAGGTCTCGTTAAATACTACTCTAGCCTTAGGTAAAGTAGAGAAGCGCTAGTTATAAAGTAAGTAATCGTACTCTACGTAGTCGTATTTATTATAATTAGTTATATACTAATAAATAAAAAGATCGTTAACTTTATAATTATTCTCTTTTTATAGTATATTAACGTTAGGAATAGCTTTAATTAGTAATAGTAGTAGCGGTAGCGGTAGCGGTAGCGACGGCGAGGTCGACGAAGTAGTAGTTATAGGTAGGTAGGTAGGTAGGTAGGTAGGTAGGTAAGTAAGTAGGTAGGTAAGTAAGTGGGTAGGTAAGTAGGTGGGTATGGGCAGCTGGGCTCCGTGGTCAGAGGTAGGGCCTGCCGTAGCTATATTTAGGGGCAAGATATCGGTAGCTACTAACAGGATATTATCGCCCTAGTTATATCTAGGGTAATAATATCTTACTACTACCTCCTACTATTTTATACCTAACTATAGCTACGGCCGCTATATAACTACTAATCTTAAGTATATATATAAGCTAAGCTTTACGTAATTAGTATTTAAGTAAGTTAAGCTAATTAAAAGCTATTAATTAACTTAAATTATTTTAGTAAAAAGTATAATAATTAATACGTTAACCTAAGTTAACGTATTAGCCTAAGTTAACGATTTTATTAAATTAACCTAATTAGCTTAATTACTTAGCTACTTAATTAACTTATTTAAAAAGCTAATAACGGCCTATTAGTAATAGTTTATAAATAAGGTTAAGGATTTATAATACTTATTTAAATAAGTTAACTTTATAAAACGTTACTATTTTTAATTATAATTATTATTTTATAAATCTTATTAAATACTACTCTAGCCTTAAGTAAAGTAGAGAAGCGCTAATTATAAAATAAGTAATCGTACTCTACGTAGTTATAATTATTATAATTAGCTATATACTAATAAATAAAAGGATCGTTAACTTTATAATTATTCTCTTTTTATGGTATATTAACGTTAAGAATAGCTTTAATTAGTAGTAGCGGTAGCGGTAGTAGTAGCGGCAGCGGTAGCGGTAGCGACGGCGAGGTTAACGAAGTAGTAGTTATAGGTAGGTAGGTAGGTAGGTAGGTAGGTAAGTAGGTAAGTAGGTAGGTATTAATTAAGTGCCGAAGGGTTAGGCTTAAATAGAAATTTTAAAATTTATAAATCTCAAATGCCTACTACCTCAGCTAGCCTTTCACTCGCTATTAGCGAGTTAAAGAATAATTTAAGATTTATAAACCCTAAATAACTACTACCTCTACTAGCCTTTTACTCGCTAATAATAAGTAAAAGAATTTTAGTATTAAATACCCGAGCTAACCTTTTACTTACTAATAGCGAGTAAAAGAATTTTAATATTAAATACCCGAGCTAACTTTTTACTTATTAATAGCGAGTAAAAGAATTTTAGTATTAAATACCCGAGCTAACTTTTTACTCGCTAATAGCGAGTAAAAGAATTTTAGTATTAAATACCCGAGCTAACCTTTTACTCACTATTAACGAGTAAAAGAATTTTAATATTAAATACCCGAGCTAACCTTTTACTCGTTAATAATAAGTAAAAGAATTTTAGTATTAAATACCTAGTTAACCTTTTACTTACCATTAGCGAGTAAAAGAATTTTAGTATTAAATACTTAGTTAACTTTAATTATATTTCCTATTTTAATCCCCTTAATAAATAAAAATAATAATAAATCTATTACCTTTTGTTTTAACTTTCCTTTTTAAATCTATTATAGAGCTTTTGTCGTTTTAAGATTCTTTTTTACTAAAATCCTATTTACTATACTCGTTTTTACTATATTATATAGGTCCTATATAAACGGTACCCTCTTCGTTAATAAACTATAAACTAACTCTATTTTTTTCTTTTTTAATAAACTAAGACCTCCCTATTCTTTCTTAGCTTTTAATTACTTATATTACGAGTTAATATTCTTTAGTAAAAATATTAAAATACCTAATCCTAGTATATTAATTAGAATCCTTAGCGTAATAAACTAATAAATCGTATTTAAAAATCCTCGCTCCTTTTCTAAGCCTAGCTCCTTCGTAAAATAGCTCGCTAAATAGTTATTAATACCTTTTTTTTAGCTAGTTATAAAACTATTTTTTTATAAAAAGCTTTATAATTATAATACCTCGGGCCCGCTCTATAAATAAAGATTTTTTAAGTCGACCTATAACTTCTAAAGCTTATATTATTATATATATATCCGGATTTATATAAAAGCTATCCTTACCTTAGTAAATATATTTATAATACTCCCCTACTACTTAACTAAAAAAGCTAATTTCGAGTACTCTAATTTAATAAGCGTATTTATAAGTCCTTTAACCTTTAGGACTACGTTACTTATTAAAAAGGAGACTACTTCGTACTTAGTTAATAAGTAATATAAACGATCTTTAGAAGTTTCTCTAAATATTTAGTAAAAAAAAAGTTCGCTAATATAATAATAATTATCCTCTTATAATTTAAGGTTCCTCTCTCCTAGCTCCCTCTTTATATTTTAAAACGCTATTTAGGACTCTAACGTTCTTTTTAATATATCCTTTTTTTTAATCTTTTTTTTTAATACCTTAAGCGTCCTAAGTACTCGTATAGTCGTCCTAGTTATATTAAGTATATTAAGTAATATAGCTACTTATTTATAAATATCTCTTTTCTTCTTTTTTTATAAAATAGTTATAAATATTTCTTATACCTTTTTAATCTTAATACTCTTAGTTATTTTATTAATAAATATATTTTCTCTTTTTTATTTTATAATAATTATAAGTTCAGGAGGTTTCGTATTTTTACTATCGTTAGGGCTATTATCTAGCTACGCTTTTAATATCTTCTCTTTATACTATTCGATTATTTTTCTAACTTAATCTTCTATTCCTAAGTATTAGGCTCGCTCTTATATTAAAAGTTAGAAGTACTTATAGACAACGCCCTAATTATAGCCTAAATTATCTAAGACTATTACTAGCTTTATAATATAAACTACGTACTTATTCGTCTTATTATATCGGTCTAGATCCTCTCTAAACTTAGAAATTAGTTTCTAAAACCGGTCGTTATTTTATAATAGCCTCGGAGATATTAATTTTAATAGTAAACGTACTAATAAGCTAAATAATACCGCGCTTAAGTCTCTATAATCTTATAATATTAAATATCTCTATTTTATAAAGTTATTTAGTAGTTTCCTAAAGATAATTTTATTAAAATATACTATTTTTCGCTTTAAAGGCCTTATTATAAAGCTAAGAGTATATAAGAACGTAAGTAAATAAGTAAAAAAAAAAAGAGTAGAGTAGAGGGTAGAAGAGGGGTAGGGGAGTACTAAACTCCCTATTTATTATTAACTTATTTATAATATTTCTATCTTATTACCTATATTCCTTATTAATCTCGGTATTACTATAATATTAACCCTTATAAAAGTATTATAAAGCTTATTTTTTATATTATTCTAATATAAGAACCACTATATAGCCTATTTAAGATTTATAAAGATCTAATTATAATAATATTCGCTTTTATAAATCTTAAACGGGCACCTCTCTCTTACTTAAGTATATTTCCCTATACTTACTTTTTTTAATAATAATAAAATAATATAAGCTTATAAGGGGGTCCGAGGTGATTTTAAATAAGTATACGTACTTAGCTAAGATATTTAGGGAGACGGGCCTATAATTAAGTATAGGTAGAAGGTATTTAGCCTAAAATAGTTAAGATATATTAAAAATAGCCCCTATATTCTAAGTAATAGCATATTAATTCCTTATATAGCTAGTCTTAATAAGTAAAGTAATACGTCGTTATTAATAACCTAGGTATTAAATAAAGTAGTAGTTAACTAGCTTAGAGGTAATAACCTATGCCCATACGATACTAACTACCTATAGAGGCTAAATCGTCTATTCTAAGTCTTAGGGTTAGCTTTAGGGCTTAGAACGAGATTATAAGGGAGGTAGGTACGCTAATATACTCCTATAACCTAATATTTTTATTATAAGCCCTATTAAAGATACTTAAAAAAAAAAGAGATTATATTATAAAGAATCTAAGAGTTATAAAAGCCCGATAATACCTTAATTAAAGTAAGTAAATCTAGGTTATGAGTAGTCTTTTATTCCCTACGTCTTTATTAATCCTTAGTTAATAACTATTTTAATCCCGTTACTAAGATCGCTTAGCCTCCCTTTTAGTTAAACTATATATATAGCGCACCCTTACTATATCTAGCCCCGTAAATAATATAAACTAGGGCCTAGCTTAAGGCCGGGCTACTATTTTATAAGAGAGTATCCTCCTAGGCCCTACTATAGCTAATGTTATTTTTATATTCTTTTACGATTTCTAAAATACTAACTCTATTTTTAATAACGACGAGACCTATAATAACGACTTTTACGAGAGCCTCTACGAGGAAGTCGACTCCTAAGACTTTTATAAAAAGGAGGTCGACCCCCGGGACTAGGAACCGGTTTCCCTAACGCGTATTATATAACTAAAGATTGCGGATAATAATACTAATAGCAACGACGTACTTTCTATTATTATACTTTTAATTATTTATACCCCTAATTTATAAAACCTACCTAGCTATATTAATAAGGATCTAATTACTAACTAGGTAAAAAATAAAAGCGTTACCCCATAGTTTAGACTTACTTAAAGAATCGTTATTATTACTTACCTTAGCTTTATTTTATACTACGCCTACTATATACTATAAAATAGGCTACGACCTCGTTACTAAACGTTATCCCTAGATATTTTAAATAATACTAGCCCTTATAGCCTAGTAAAGCTTATAAAGTATATAATAAAGAACGCTTCTTAAAAAAAAGAGGTTAAGGGTATTAGGCTAGATTACTAAGAACCGCTATTTTATTTTTAATAATAGTTCCCTAGCTAGAACATACTCCCTAATAAAAATATACTCGAAGCTATTACTTATAAGATACTTTATAAAAGCTTATCCTTAGAACTTAACGTATTTTTAAACGTTAATTATAATACCGATACTTAGATTTATTATACTAAGTTCGACGTTAATAGCTTTTTAAATATTATCTAAGATATTTAAGTATTTAAAGATTTTATTAAGTATATATTAATTCGCTAGCCCGTAAAGAAGTTTTATAAAAGCGTATATATTACGTATTTTATTAATAACTCGATTATAAATAAGCTTAAGAACGTATAGCTCTACTAGATCCCGTATACTTACTTTAGATCTATTTAAAAATAAATAATATATATTTTCTTTCTTAGTATTTATTATTATACGAAGTTACGACTTAGTAATTAAAATAGCGCAACGTAGTTTATAAAGGACGAATATTATATATTTTATAACGAGATTATAATACTAAGTATAAGGGCGATATTTCCTAAATCGATAATAGGCTATATCGTACTATCTTACTAAAATATTCGTAATAAAGCTAGCTTTTTTAAGAATATATTAATATGTAATAGTCTCCTTTTTTACGGCTTCTCTTTCCTATCCTCCCTCTTTCCTTAGCTAAGTATAAGCCTTTAGTCTACGCTAAGTAGTTTAATACCTAACCCTAATAATAATAATCCTGAGGCTAATACGGTTTTAGTATTTATACTTAAGGACTTTTTTTTCTTACTTAATATTAAAAATACTAAAGTCTAGTACGGCGGCGTACGTAACTTAGAATATTATATTATAAATTTCTAAGTAAAATAGTACTACGTTATCGAACCGTCCGTTATTTATAATACTAAGTAATTATAGTTCTTTAATATTACCGTTAAGTAGTTACTTAGTACGCATAAGTAAGTTACTATCCTCTTTACCTAAAGGTATTATTAAGTTAATACTCTTAAGTTCTTTTATAACTAAGTAGACGAAGCCTTTAGGTTTACTTTTTTACCCACAGAGTTAACCCCGCTAGGGTTATATAAGATCCCCGGGGGCTAGTACTATTATTATAATATTAATTTCTTTTAAAACTTTATAAGCCTAACCTCGGAGCTTATTAGCGAGCTTTAGAAATATAGGCTTAATTATTTCTAAAGCTATATTATTATTAAAGAGGTATTAAACGCGGCTAGGAAGAAATTATATAGTAACGAGGTCTTTTTTTATAATAGGTACTTTAATAGTATTATAATCTAAATAATTTTTAAATTATTAGAGGCTGTTTTGTTATAGAGGTAATTTAACGAGCTCTTATTTAAGTTTTATAAGTTTTTTTAAGAGTTTATAAAATCTAATAATAAGCGCTATTTCTTATAGAGAGCGGAGTAGTAGTATATAAACTCCTTAGCGAGACTAGTTATTATTAAGGATAAGAGCTAGCTTAGCTACGACGATTTTACGTTTTTAACTAGATTTTTAAATCCCTTACTAAACAACCCCGCAGCCTAGGGCCCCTCTACTACTTAAAGGCCTAGGCCCGTTAGTAATATTACGTTTTATTATATTCTCTTACTTAAGTACTAGCGGTTTATTTACTATACTATCGGTTTTTATACTTATAAAATAGACCTTATTTTTATTTATTATTATAGTAAGACCGTATTCCTAATTATATTACTCTTTTATATAACTTTAGTAACGCTCGTACGGTCCTTTATTAACCTTATTAACCTATGTTTTTAATATATTTTAATAAATCCCTATAACTTATACCCTATTTCTAAGCTACTACTATATACGCTAAGAGCTAAGAGAAAAAGGGGCCTCGGCCTCTTAGTTATTATCGAATAATAAGGGTTCGGCTTTATCCCTAAAAAGGTTATTAATTAAAAAAACCTCTAATTATATTTTATAATAAAGTCCGACTTTAGTATCCCGGGACTAAGGACGAGCGTTAGTAAGACTAAGTATCTTATAATTAAAAACTTATTAAAGAGCCTATTCTCTTTCTTATTCTATTTTTTAGTTATAAATAAAAAAAGCGCTAAGGTTAAAGTTATCCTTATACTTATTTTATACCTTATCCTCTATTACTATTATAAAGCTATGCTTAAAAATATAATATTTAAAAATAGGCTAAAAGAGTAGTAATAAAGGATTAATAGAAATACTATTTTTTTTATATTCCCTATATTTTAATATTATATTACTAAATATAGCTAGCTAGTTATTAAGTCCGGGTCTAATTATATAATAAAGTAGAGGACGTTTAATTAGTTTTAGGAATTTATATAAAAAGACCTTCCTTACGATCCTTCTATTAGTATTACGAGATTTTAATTATAAACTACTTTTAAAGATAATAATTAGCGACGCTTTTAGCGGAGCGCGCGAGATATTATTATTTTTAAAGTTAAAAACGCGTTTAAGGGGAGTACTAACTAGGTTATTACGTTCGAGGTAAAGTATAAAGAGCTTTTTTTTATTTATTATACTACGTTCCCTTATTTAGCTAAGAACGGCGGGCTATTTAAATAAAAAAACGCGCCGTTTTCTAAGGCCCTTTTTTATATAATTATTAATTCTAAGGGAGGGCTTAAAATAAATATAAACCCAAAAAAAGAGCTTAGAACGGACGCTACGCTTATCCCTACTTATTATAGCGAGGTATAAATAGTAAACGATATTAAAAAGCTAGTAAACGCTACCCGGTAATAATTAAAACTAACGAGACTGCTTAACTATAAGGGCCCGTTAAGAGTTTAGAAATATATTAAATAAGGGAGTAAGTAAAGGAGTAAATAAGGAATGGGCGCTAACGCGTCGCGTCCTTACTATAGCGTAACTTATATTTTATATACTAATTTAAGTACTATATACTAATTAAAAATAGATTACTACGAGTCTAGTATAATAATGCGGTACTAAGGATCTAATTCTTATAGACGCTAGGATAGATAAATATAAATATATTTATTTAAACTAACTTATACTAAACTTTATTTTAAAGCTACTTAATACTAAGAATACGAATTTCTTAGTATTATTAGAGTATAACTTATAACTTATTTAAAATTTATATATATTTTAATTTATATAAATTTTAAATAGACCCTTAGCTAAACCGATATGAGAATTAGGCAACGGAGTAATTAATAGCCTATTTAAGATTTATAAAAAGTAAAAGTCTAGATTTATAAATTTTAAATAGAACGCGTTACGAATTAGAGTGCGTAGTAATAGGTATACGGAGTATAGTAAAGTAGCTTAACCTATTTAAATAGAAATATATAAAAATATCCCTCTTACGTATTATTATTTAGAGTTAATAATAGTAAGGACGCGAGTAATTAACTTACGGATATTATAGCTATAGAGCGGAAATTTTTATTAATTAGCTCTCTTAGTTTTTTTTTTTAATTAACAATTCCTCTATTTAACTTAGGATTAAAAAACGGGGATTAAGAGTATATTTTATTTAGCTTATTATTAAAAGAGGCGATTTTTTAAATACGGAGTTAATTAAGCTCGGTTTTAAGCTTATTAAATTACTTAGTTAAATTATTTTTATTCTTACTCTAAAGAGCGACGGTTTTAAGCTTACTAAGTTACTTAGTTAAATTATTTTTATTTTTATTTTAAAGAGCGGTCTTAAGCTTACTAAGTCGCTTAGTTAAATTATTCTTATTTTTATTCTAAAAAGCGACTTAGGGTTAGGGTTACTTAGGGTTAGGGTTAGGGTTAGGGTTAGGGTTAGGGTTAGGGTTAGGGTTAGGGTATCCTATCCGAGGTCTGGAGCGATCTCACCCCGGAGGCACTTAAGTCGTTCGAGAAAGGTCGTGGCTCGGAAGAAGTCCGGTCGATGGCGCAACGACTCGAAAGGTCGCTGCACACAATGATGTTGC